>CM014083.1:985205-1136995 GCA_004119915.2 Collichthys lucidus
TATATTGAATGAAACTTGACTGACGTCAGACTTCACGGCTTCTTGTGTAACGTGTGGATGCTATAGCTAAAAGTGAGTTACAACGAGTCAGTCCGCTCGCAATCTCGTTGCAGCAATATTAAACTATGAGGACATCATTAACACTGCGTGTACGGGCCAAAATCCCCCCGATACCCGTCGTGGCAGACATAAAACAGGTGATTTAATAAGGTAAAACACAGTGAATGGCCGTGCGTAATGGCACTGCTCTCTGACGCGACACTTCTCCGGGACTGGAGAAGCTGCTGTGGCTACAGGGATTTCATGAACTGAAAGAGAAGCCCTTTATATATTGTTTAGATACAATAAGCATCACCCGCATATATAGACCAATGCAGGGTGAATATTTAGTTTAGTATTGAACGTATTTTATGATTCGCGACACATTGTCAGCTTTGGGCACCATACTCACACAGCAGACTGCGAACAGACAGACAGATGCATAATGAGATTATGGCGAAACGTTAAACAAAACGGTTAAAAATTGAGCGAACTCTTTCGGCAGGATTTCAACACGCATTCGCCAGTATCATGTCCTCATTGCTTAATATCGCTGCAACTAGATTGGCGGCGGCCTGACTCATTGTCTTTCGCTTTTACAGACTGTTACACAAGATGGCTGCAGACACCGCCGCTAGGTCTGACGTCAGTGAAGTTTCAATCAATATATTCAAGGTTTCATTCAATATATTCAGAGTTTCATTCCATATATTCAAGGTTTCATTCAATATATTCAGAGTTTCATTCCATATATTCAGACTTCATTCAATATATTCAAGGTTCACTCCATATATTCAAAGGTTAAATTTCCTGAACGGCATGCTATATATATATATATATATATATATATATATATATATATATATATAGCTGCCTGTCTTCAGTTTCACTGCCTATAACGTGCACTCTAATGTTTCTGACCACTAAAAGATACTCTGGCAAGTGGTAACATCAATACATCTTTCACTCCAAACAGTAGCATTCATGAAACACCTGTTGTTCCCTCACCCGTAGATGACAACACATGCCCCTTATTGCACACAGTCCATTCCTTTAACAAGTCAACCAATATATAAACGTAATACATTTTGATGTGTATGTATACTGTAGCTTTCATAGAGGAATAGCCGAGTAAGTCTGTGAACTGATGTTAGCTAGTTAGCTAAGTAGATAAAGATACACCAACCAAACATAAACATTACATCCATTAACTTACTTGAAGGTCGCGCGTCTTCTTGTAGCCTTTTCCCACAATCACTGCAGAAGTTTGGTTTTTCCCTGAACTCTTTTCCACAGTTTTGGCAATACATCGCAGCGTTTTGGTTTCGTTTCCTTGTTTTTGTTTGCCGGTATTTTGGCGGTGTTGTCCTTCCGGTTCAAAGGACCGTCAGTCCAATCAGTGACGATTCATGTCGCCCGAGGGTACCTACCCTTTCCGTTTTGAATTTGCTAATGTGTTTTTGAATTTGCTAATGTGTTTTTGATTTGCTATTGTGTTTTATCAGTGACACTTTGGCGTGTTTGTGCTGAGAAACGTTGATGATATTATTAAAAGAAATCTTTAACAACACGAGAAAAACACTTCCGGGCAGAGGGTCCTCGGTTGTCCAATCAGATTTTAGCTTGCAGCGTCATGTATCACTGTGGTCGGGTTATTATTGGAGTGAATGGACAGCTGGAGCTCTGCTCTGAGCGTCTCTTACCAGCGAAAACAATGGACAACCCAGAATGTCTCATACAGACGCGGAAGGGTACCTTTTACGTCTGTATCAGACGTCAAGGGGCGTGACAAATCGTCTGTATTTTACGCGTTGGGAATGAGAACGGGTTGCTGCCCGTTATCATCTACAGACATTTTAAATAAAAACAGAGAGAAGCACTACAAAACAGTCACCTTTTTTATCTTCATAGGTCTACAGGTAGCCTACAGTAAAATACTGAAATGTTTTTATTTGTTTGGATTTTGACTTTGCTATTTTAAAATGCACGTAAGAGAGAGATGAAGGTTTTGGTAATAGTACCACCAAGAATTTAAAACTACTTTCAACCCTGGCTATTCCTATGCCTAATCGGCTGTGTACCCCACTTCAAAAAACAGAAATGTATCTTTAAAGAATTATTGAATACATGTAATACGTGTAATGTAATAAAAGTTAGTAATGATTCGGTCTTTGCTTTTTTGTACAGAGAGATATGGATATAATAATTGGTACCACAGACAACCTGTTTGGCTTCAATGCTGGGCGTCATACAGATTTGCAGTGTTACTTTGGGTACATATTTTAGATTTAGTCCGTAGAAGAAAACTAATCAAAAATGAGATTAAGTCACATATTAGTCATTTTTAGCCGTCATAGTCAACAAAAGGTCATTACATTTAGTGAGGACTGCACGCTGTGGAGCTCTCTGAGGCTGATCCTGCTGCTAGGAACAGCTTGAAGCTGTCAGAGCACTCTTTACTCCACCGCCCACAGCAGTGGGAAGATCTAGACTAAATAAACAGATGAATTATTCCAAACGGTGCTCTTTATTGTTGTATAGCAGCAAAACAAGTAAGCCTCCATTAAGGACATGAATCCTACTGTCTCTATTTATCTCTTTTACACATACACACCATGCACGCAAACGGTGAATCCTTTACATCTTCGTGAAAACAGTAGCCTGCTGTTTGGTTGAACTGTGTAGAAATCTGTAGTTTCAGGGTTTAGAGAAGGTGGGCTTCACATGGTGTTCCTGCAAGTTATTAATACCACTCCTCACATACGCCTGAACCCACAATATTTTCTTGTAAGTCAACCTGAACTTGCCTAACATACACAGGGTCGACCCATGCATCTCTACATGTAACTGGAAGGAAATTACATGCTTTTTTTGCCCATCACTGCTCTCTCATCATAGTTTTTATTATTGTAGATCTGGTTTTATCTCTTCAACATAAATAAAAGGTTGCTGAGGAACATTTTGCATCATAGTTTACTTAAAGAAGCACTGCAGATTTGTGCATTCATGCCTTGAAAGAAGCAGCTGAAATATATCGAAGGAAAAACTTGGTTCTAATTGGCTTTATTGATTCCTCTAAGGCTTCTAACTAAGTTAATCACCAAAGTTGTTTCTGAAATTGAGTCAAAGTGGTATGCCTGAGAGCATGATAACAATCCCAGCATTCTAGTATGCTAACCAGAGTTTGGAGGTCAAATGGGGCAAGAGAATCTTTACTAGCTGCACATTTGGCTTCATGATCAGCAGCACTCAAACAAACCGTCTTGTGTATGCGGACGATCTGGCTGTCCTTTCCCCTTACAGTGCTGATTTCAACAGCTGCTCTGATTATGATCTAAAGTTATTAGTGACTCTGAGCTGTGATGAACTGGCGACCTGTCCACAGTGTCCACAGTGTCCATTCGTAGCATTGAAGCCATCACACACACGCACACACACACACACACAGCATGTCAGATGAGATGGCGAGTCCCGAGGCTGAGTCTAAGACAGCGTTTTCACGGTGGAAGTATAGGCAGTATTTTAACCTCGTCGAGGTAAAAGGTAAAAATGTACATGTTACATGCACACTGTGTCTAAGACCAAAGACTTTGTCCACGTCAAATGTAAGCAACTCGAATTTAATGAAGCATCTCTCGACTGCACACGCGTCTGTTAAGCTAGTGGCCACCGGCATGCCCCACGATAAAGGCAAGCTAGCTAACAAGGAAGGCTGGATTTTTCTGCTTCAGCTTCTACCCCAAAACTTACCACACAGCAAGAACTTAATAAAATGATAGGGAGGTATGTGGTTGAAAACATGCTGCCATTGAAAGTTTGTTTTAATTTGCAGCATGTCAAGTGTAAAACATGTCATATTGTAACTGCTTACATTTGTAAGTAAAGAAAATGCTTGAAGTTCAGTTGTAATTGCGTTGAGGTGCAATACATTAAAACCTGTATGGGTATCTGTTGTTTGCTTTACTCCAAATTATTTGGCATTTTTAACTTAAAAAAGTAACGCATTAGTTACTTTCCTGGGTAACTAGTTACTTTTATAGTGTAGTAACTCAGTTACTAACTCAGTTACTTTTTTGGGTAAGTAACTAGTAACTGTAACTAATTACTTTTTCAAAGTAATGTGCCCAACACTGGTCCTGCACTACTGAATCATAAAAACATTCCTCCTGTCAGCATGGAGACTGTGCTGCAGGTCACTATCTGACTTTGAGCAAGGACAAGATACTCATGGTTAGATGTGTTTTTCATTCTATTGCTAATTTGATGAAACTTGCAAATGTCAATTTTTGAATGCAAGTCTAATTTCCTAATTTCTTCCTCCTCATTGTTACATTTAAATATAAGCCTGGCTCCTCAATTCATGAACAGAAACTCAATAATATCTCTTCTCGGTGTGTTCATGTATTATTTGAGGTGTCTGAGTGTGTTTCTGGTGGTGTTTTTCATTTTCATTCTTTAGTGCTGCTCTCTGCTTTAAATAGTCCACCAGTGTTATGAAGCACTGCAGCACTCCCATGTGTCTGCACAGGGAACTGCATCTTAGCGTGCTTTCATGTCGCTCAGGAAAATAAGAGAAGATGTGTGTGTTTGCATGTGTTGTGAATGAAAGGTCATGGCAGTCCTTTAGGTGGAGGCAGTTGAGCAAGTGATGGAGAAAATGATGCAGGAGGAGAGGAGAGACGAACACAGCACCCACCCTTTCAAGCTTTTTCTGCCTGGTTGTCTAGTCCTCAAATTTTCACCTTCGGGGAACCACTAGTCTAAAGCCTTTTGTTTTATGCAAATGTTTAATACCACATGGATCGAGAGCACACACACACACACACACACATCAGATATCTCACAACATTTTATTTTAATCTCTCAGAGAATTCTCATTTCGTAAAACTTCAGAAAATAGGCATACGCAGAATACACAGTCAATTTTTTATGAAGTGCTATATAAATGCGAGCACTAAAAGTGACGCTGGAAAAAAAAATGGAAATGCTAATAACTTTGATTGGAAAAAATATAGAGACACAGATATCTTACCTTCACCAATCAGTGATGTAGGGAAACACTTGTTTGCGTTTACAGGCTGGCTCATTCACCACAGAGAGGCCACAGATGCAACAGGATCAGGGGGTTTGGCAAGCAGGCAAGCCAAGCGCAGTGTAGCGTGTGGGGGTGTGGGGTTGGACAAGGATTGAGGATGCTCCTCGGTGAGATCTCTTGAAAAAGATTTGTTACAAGCTTTTTTTTACCCTTTAACTTCTACATAAACTAGAAAGCTTATGCAACATCACTTCCTTTAAGTTTGACTTTACGAGACCTGTTGTTCCGTTCTGGCTGATTTGATGCATTTTTTTAATTCATCCATCTTTTAGTTGGGTGGCATTTACTGCTCCACCTACACCTACATCTATTGTGGAGAGAATTTTTTTTTAATTTAAAGCAGAAGCAAACTGTCCTGTGGTTCAACATGTTAATGCGTTTTTTTTTTTTTTTGTTTGTTTGTTTTTTTTTACAGTTTAACCTACAAATTTACAGAATTAGATCAAATTTTGGTTTTGATTGTTGAGATTTTGGAACACAGAACGGAGCAACAAACACAAGCAGTCAAATGATCTGACAAACAAACCAGCAATTAGTTCATCCAGATTGATCTGAACCACTGAAAGTAAACACATGTGAAGTGTTACTCATTATACAGGAATGTGGTGGCACGTCTGGTCCAACCAACCCAGAAGGTCACATGTTACCCTGCTGCTCATCACGCTCCACTGGCTACCTGTTGCAGCCCGCATTACATGTCACTTACAAAGTTGTCTCCAGTACTGCACCTACCTACTTGAACGCCCTTATACAGAGATATGAAACCTCACGACCATTGCATTCCTCCAATGAACGATGTCTGGAATGCTCAAGGCTAGAATTCAGACTTTTCTCATCTGTTGTTCCCCTTTGGTGGAACGTCCTACAAGTTTCTACCAGATCAGGGGCGTCCCTCTCTACCTTTAAAAACCTCCTAAAGATCTCCAGCTCTTCAGAGAGGACCCTATCTCCAACACTACCAACAACACTGGACATGATAAATCTACCCCTGTAAGAACTGTCGCTTCTTATCTCACTGTATCTTGATTGTTCCCTTCTAAAAGCCTCTGCTGGAACCAAAAGAACATTTAGATAAGTGTCAACATAGCAAGAGAATACTGTTGTTTCTTTTAACCACAATAGAAAAATAGAAATCACATCTTTTCATTGGCAACATTTGAACCCAGCACAGGTCGTCATCAGACAAAGTTCATGCTGATGTTTAGGTATCCACTATTTCTCTGAACATCCAGTTAGTTATTTGAACATGATGATATGGGTCCCCCACCTTTAGCAAACAAGGTAGTTCAGCTATTTAAATGAATTAAATTACCAAACCAGCTATTTTTACTTGTGTTACTGTATTCTCTACAGTTTAAGTACAATGAGACATCTGAGATAATAAGCAAACTGAAAAGTAATCTCCAAGTTATATGAAAGCAGAAGTATCATTTTATTGAATATGTGATCAAATGCTGTTTTAGCTGTCTGCTATTCATGCTATGATGAATACATTATCAGCTGTGTGTGTGTGTGTGTGTGTGTGTGTGTGTGTGTGTGTGTGTGTGTGTGTGTGTGTGTGTGTGTGTGTGTGTGTGTGTATCTCAGTCAAAACACACATTCTTGCTTGCCAACTTTCACTGTGAATGCAGGTTGGTGTGCCCCCTAGATGTCCCTGTTTGCTCAGCGTTTTATTAAACATACATGTTGTTGTGTTATAAAAATAGTGTTCAGCAGCTTATTTGTTGGCTTTAATGAGGAGCTTAGATATGGTGATGTGTGGCTGGGAAACGTAGTGCGATGTTGTGCTGTAGTTCTATGAGTGTGTTCATCCACTGGGAGTGCAGACTTGTTTTTTTTTTTCTTGTTCTTAGTGGAGAGGAGGCATTGTTGTCAAGATCCCTCCAGAGTTCAGCTGAACGTGGTTTGAACGTTGTGCTCCTGCAAGTACAGAAATGTGTCAACTTTGAGCTTTTTAGTGGACCTGGTGTTGTGGAGAAAACCTTCCAGAACGCAATGAAATAACAACACGGAGACAGCTGCTAGCGAATCCGAACGAACCTTTACTTTTACTTTTCCCAACCTTTTTTACCCATTTTTACGTCATTCTTACATCACTGTTACATAGTCAAATCACCAGATCTGGACCCAAATGTCCTGTACTTTCTTATAGTGCTGTGTTCTGAGCATCACATGAACGTAATATTGTCTATGTGTTTCCCATGAGCCTGCATGGTGTGTGTGTGTGCTCGACTCCTTAATCTTTGGTCAAGGCCAATCTGAAAACATGCTGACTGAATGTTATCTGGTGGCAGAGAAACATTCAATACTGTCCTAGCTGTGTAATCTGTGTGCTTGTGCATTTAGTATGTCGCCTTTATGTGTCTATGTGTTTGTGCATTATAGGTGTGTATGTGTGTGCCTTTATCATGTTCTATTAAAAAGTCCATATGCGTCACGCAGAACACCACATATCCCTCCTCTGGGGATATCAAATCCCCACCAATAGTTCAACACCACAGCAATGCAAGTAAGGGCGAAAACCCACTTGGGGAAAAATTCCCTTACGACCCCCGGAAACGCTTTTTGATTATATGTTAAACACGGGCGATCACACAATGGCCTGCATTGGTGGTTACATTATACTGATTATATGTAGAATAAGACAAAACTAAAATTATGTGCCAAACAAAGTCCAAAAAACAAAATCACAATATTATGAGTATCAAACAATAACAAACAAAATAAAAAAACAACCTACAAGAACAAATCAAATTTGTGTGTAGCAGAGTTAAAGTCAACCAAGAACATTATTATGCATATGTGTGTTGTATAGCAAAAATCGCAAACAAACAAAATAAAACAATCCTGATAAAACAAGAATCCAGATTATATGTATCATTAGTAGATCAATGCCATGTGTAATAATAAAACAAACCCAAAATTTATGAATAAAACCAAAGTCATGTTGTAATAGTAATAAATCAAAATCATGTATAGCAATAAAACAAAATCAAGGAATAATAAATCAAAATCAAACAAAAGACTTATGAATGAATCAAAGTCACGCATAGTAATAAAACAGAATCAGTGTGTGTGTGTGTGTGTGTGTGTGTGTGTGTGTGTGTGTGTGTGTGATAAATCATGCTTGCTGTGTTCAAATGCAGAAAAAACTCATCTTGAGATTAAAAAAATGAATTCAACATAACTCAGTGAAATTTGAAAAGTCTGACAATGATCACCTTAAGACAGAACAGTCACTCACAGTCACTTAATTGTACATTAATAAAAAGTCCATTTGGTCCAGATGGCACCACATTGTTTTCTCCAGTTCAAAATCGTTAGCTGACCACTCCAAACAAAGCAGTCGGTTTAGATGAATTTATAGTCATCAGGGAAGTCACAGATCATGTGCAATTATGCCATTTTTTAGATCAAATTTCTTCTCTCTTTTTGAATCAATCACAACAATCATCGTTGAAATCAAGATATCGCAAAATCTTCGACCCATGTACATTGTGTACAGTAGATGGTCACCACCATGGAGAGGTTACTAGCACATACGATGCATGGTGGCGTGGAATCCATCTTTGTAGAAGATTTCCATGAACAGTCGCTATCCATCAGTTGTATATCATCATAACATAGTTGTAACTTTGAACTTTTAAACATGTATTACATTACTGTGAAAACCATCATTGAAAATAGATTTTAAAAGTGATTCATAAAATGGCAATTTCTAAATGATTAAAAATCACATCTTTTAGAACACCAAACAACCAGTAAAGCCAGAATCATCACATAAAGTTAACCTAAAATGGAACATAGCAGAAAACTGATTTTATCCCCAAATATAGAAAATATTTCTTCTCAAATATTTTATTCATTGTTGCCTTGAACAGCTTGTTTGGGACATAACTATTTGAACTCTATATTCAAAACCTGATTCCATACATTTGTATATGATTAATGCGAAAAGGTGTAGTCTAATTGAAACTGCTCAGTAGGTACTGTTCATTGACTGTTTTAGCAACGTGTAGGACAATTTAAGTATTATGTGTAGACTCCAGGGTAGGCAGGTGTATAGCACTCATCTGCTTCATCTTCAAATCTTGTGGCCAAATCATTCCAGTTGAACACTTTATAATCCGCTCTAGTGAATGGAATTGGATGAGACATTGGTGAGTGTTCCTTGAACAAGCATAATCAATCATTAAACTTAAGGCCGAATTTGTTTTTTGCACTAGAGTCTGAAAACTTCACCTGTACCTCTATCACGCCTTGTTGATTTAGGTTTGGCTACCTCAAGTGTATTTATGGAAGAGAATTGACCAGTATATAGAAAACTATTGTCCTCATCAATTTCACTATATTACAGATCTTACCGCTCTGCACCTCCCCTGGAACATCTTGGTAATTAACAGCCCACAGTTTATAATCAGGATTACTTTTCAATGGCTGTTTAGTGAAACACCACAGCTCCAGAGGTTCAGTCAAAGGTACAGCAGCTGTGAATGTTACCTTCATTACCTGGGTGCACTCAGCAGTGTCTTAATCAGAGCTTTGTCATGCGTTGTCCATTTACCTTGAGAAAAAGTCAGGGGGTGAACAACACTACAGTCATCACATCTGTCAATTGGACAGTCAAACATAACAGGGTTAGCAGTTTGGTTAGTTTGGTTAATAGGCAGTTTGGTTAAAGCGCAGGATTACGCAGGGTTACCAACACCTGGTTCCACCTGGGAGACATTTTTAGATATTTGATTAATACAAAATTTTCTTCATTAAAAGGATGAATTGGTTCCTCCGATGGTTTTGTGAGCTGCTCAGACACCTGTAATGATAAAATTCAAAATGTCAGTTAATCTTTTTACATATTCAGCCATGAATTCCTCCATCCAAAGCAGTTTCTCTTTGGCTTGATCAACATCAGCAGGTGAATCACCAGTTTCCTTTCCCTACTTTTTGGATAAATGCTGATCCATTATCATAGCTCATTTCTGATGGTATGCCAAATTGTGGAATTATTTCTCTTGTTAAGAATTTTTCAAAAAATTTCAGACCCTTGACCTTTTGAGGGTGTAGCTTCAACCCATCGACTGAACCTGTCAATAATTACCAACATATACCTTTTCCTTGAACTGATTTTATCATATCTACATAATCCATTACTAAATGTTTAAATGGACCTCAGAAATCAACATAGTCAACAACGCTACTGGTGCAACCAACAAACCCTCATGAGATCGCCACAGCCCTCTTTCATCCTTCGTTGCCCTCCTTTGTTGCCAGATGCTGTGCTCACTTAGTCCTGCATTTTGTTGCATTAGAATAATGTCTTCTGGAGTTACAATTGGTTCTAACAATACCAACTGCGTCATAATGGGAACTTCACTTTTTGCCACTAGCTTTGCTGCCAGATAAGAAGATGTTCAGGAGCCTCTGATGTCTTATGCTGTATTATTTATTGACGCTTGATGAAGGAGAACTAGAGACACTCTCATAGTACATCTAAAGTGCTTGAGTCGGTCTCGCATTCTGACGAACTCGTGATGGTGCATATACTTTAAACTCCAAGATAACACCACAAATACTATACGCCCCAGAATTAGTCAAAGAGAATGTCTTTACTCTTGGAGGTGTTATTGTCAGCATATTCTAGTCTGGGGACACAGATGTCTGTTTCAGATTGAAATGGCAACAACAAGCTATCTATTATGTCTAGGACGGCAGCAACAGGTCTCTATGACCCTGGCCACCACAGTGTTGAGATATGGTGGCACCTAGTCAACGACAAATAATTAATACTGCCGATGACCACAGGGCTTGTGTAACCTAAGGATAGAAAATATAAAACATACTGTAAACACTGCACTTGGGTCATCACAAATTTGCTTCGATCAAGTAGCTCTGCAATCTTATGATGTGTTTATATTGTAACTGGATTACCCATCGTAATGGGGGATGCCTTGTCATACGCATAATAAATGGCGGCTAGTCCTTGATAGCACGGTGGCCAACCTTGGGCCACGTTATCTAGTTTGGAGCTGTAATCAGCAGTGGGCTGTTTTCTGTTTTCTTTGCTTCTGGAATTTGGGCTCGAATGTATATTTCCCATTTTCCCAACTCCTTAAGCACCGGATTTAAAATTTACACCCGAAGTATCAATGTAAACTTCCTTGTGGAGAGCACCAAATCTTTATTTTTAGTTGACACAACGCATCTCTCCCTAGCAAATTTACAGGTGTGTGTTCAGATACTAGGATTGGCAGAATGATTTTGTCATTACCAATTGATAGTTGAACTGCCTTCTATTTGCACCTCTAACATTGGCTCGACATTAGCTGCTGTTGTCATTACGGCTAATTGGCCCTCCCCAATAGGATTCTCTGGGCATCCCTAGTACCCGTGTTTAGGCCCACCCCCGGGATTGGCCAGACTGGCGTTTCCACTTTGAGTGGGCTGACCCTCAGACCCCCGTCCTTCTTCCTAATGAGCTGGCCATGGATTTTCAGGACAGTCCCGACGGTTATGTCCAGGTTGGTTACATCCCCAACACCGTTTATGTTGTCCAACCCGATTTCCGTTCTGGGCCATTGCTTTCTTCCCTCTTCCTCTTGGTTGCTGTATGTAAACATAAACAACAGGAGGAGCTTGTGGGGGTGGGGCAGGAAATTGGTGGTGGATCGGAGGATCAGAAGGCACAGCGACTGCAGGAGCAACAATTGCCCCACTTTGTGCTTCTTCATCATCATTCAATACGGGAGCCTGAACCTTTTTCTTGCTCTTATTGGTCAGTTCAGTTAGTTGAAGTTGTGAGACTTTTCTTCAAACCGCTCTCTCTTGTTCACACAACTTCTGCTCCTCTTTCCTGTGTATTGCATGTATCACATGGTCACAAAACTTTCTGTGAGTTTTTGATTCCAACCCCACCACATCTTCAAGTCTACTTTTCACGGGGCCGGGCATGGCCTCTATAATGGAGTTCCTGAAGATTGTAGTTAACAGTAGACTACTCTTTGGATCTTCTTCAGTCTCTTGTTTCCATCGTTTCAACTGACGGCTAATGTAAGCAGCTGGGTTCTCAGTATCTGTCAGTGGTTCACTTTTTAGTGCTTTAAGGTCAACCTGAATGGGATACTCCCTTCGCAAAGATGCCCAGAGGGCAGTTCTAGATAGGTTAAACTCTGTTCCATCCACGTTAGGGTCAATCATCCATGCATTTCCATTTGAACGCAAAATATTTTCCATAGCAGGTATTCCGATTGTGCGTGCCCACACTGCTTTAATGTCCCCGATGGAGAGCATTTTGCCAATAGTCTCTTCTTCAAAAACTTTAATCCACTCACTGGCTCCCTTGTGTATATCAGGAAGTTTGGAGATGAGCCCTGCAAAGGGCTGATCGTTTGCCAGGGAATGTGCTTCCCCTTAATCAAAATTGGATATTGGCCTCCCAGTACTTCCTGTCTCTCCCTTGACGGGCCTGCCTGTTCCTCAAACACTAGTCTTTCGCCTAACTCATGCACATCTGCCTCACCTGATCCTCCCCCCAAACAGGAATTATAATTACTGTCTATCTCTTCCTCTAGTTCCTGAATCCTAATTCGCTCCATTACTCTCCCTGGTTCTACCCGACCTGAATCCAGCCAATAGGACTCTCCTTCTTCTTTGCATGGCTGATTTCTCTCGGCATAACAATCGAGCACTTGTGATTTTCTGAAGTTTACATTCTTCTTGAGGGTGCTGCAGGATTTGGGAATGGGCATACGACCGGCCTCTAGGGCCTCATTTATTTCAACTGCTCCAGAAATCATGGGATAAATCCCGGTTTCTTTAGTCACGCACCTTGATTCATCTGCGCTCCTGTATTGGTTTCCTTCATCCTTAAACAGTTTAACTATCTCTAATTCTTTTTCTCGTTTCTGTTGTCGCTTCTTACTTTTGTCTTTTGGTTTATAGTCTTTAATTCGAAGCTCCATAGCTTCACACACATTCACATCAAACGTGCCTCCTTCTGGCCAGCAGGAGTCCAAACCTTTAGTGCGTTTTTTCCATTTCTTGGAAATTTCTTCTATCTCTTTTCTGCATGTTGGGTGTTTAACGCCCAGGATCATCACTGGACTGACTCATTTTGCAATTTAAAATTACACTGGCTGATAAGACTTATCAATTGATCGTAGGTCAAAGCCTATGGGTTGAAGCCTATTTGAAGTCGAGATTCCAATTAGAAATAATACGCGCAACCTAGAAGTAAACCTCTATTTTTATTTTTTAAGATGACTATTAGTGCTGGTTGTAATGTGTTTATTAAATGTTGTCTTACACAAGAAACCTGTCAGAGAATATATGCGGCTTCACTGTAACTTTTAGACTTTGGCAGCAGAATCCAATGAAATTGTTATTTAAGAACACAGCACCTTTAGGCAACAAAGTTTAACCACACAATAACGGTTGCACAGCTTACAAATCTCAACTTGATCAAAAATTTACTTTTATCAAAACTCAGAATCAAAACACAAACACAAGAGAAAACCATTCAACATTAACTTAACATCAGATATATGCTTAAGAGGAGAGAAAGAAAAAGAGATTACTGCAGCTTACACAGGACAGGCGGAGCTGTCTGAAACAGACTAAGAGTGCAGAAGGTGGGGGAATGACATCACACAGCGCTGCCCTCTGCAGCCCGATAAACAACTTCAGTATCACAACAGTATGTAGAAACACTAACATCGACAGCTCGCCAACAAATCAGTTAACCACCACACACGGCCTATCACTAGACCTGTTCCTCTCTCCTTGTCCTCTCTGTCCTTCAACAAGGCACAGAGAGTCTATTATTAGACTAAACAACACGATAACGACTAAAGAACACTCAGAACAGATCAGAACAAACAGAAAATGCTCAACTTATTAACTTATTTTAACAGAAATGTCTGCAAAGCAACACCGAATAGAAAAGCAATCATTTACATAAACATCAGGATTATAGAGTATTTTAGAATGACAAACTCAGCCTCTTGAAATTTTTACTCAACTCGCCCTGTACCAGAGGTCACACCATCAGCTAAGTGAATTTAATTCAGATTTGCTTCATTCAGAACATCAATGTACATTTGAATTTTTGCACACTCTTACAGCTTCTCAATCACTCTCAGCTTCTCAATCACTCTCAGCGGCCGCTCACTCACACACACAGCTTTTAATCTCTTTCATGCGTCTCTGTTCTCAGACAACCATCATACACACTTGGCGCCCATGCACACTGTGTACTCACTGTATATTTTACTTACATACTATTTTATAATTTTTATGGGAGCTACTAAATTTATTCTCCCTGTACCCACAGCCAATTTATTACAAATTATAATCTGGTTTTACTATAATTCCTCTTCCCCCCGGGCCCAAAAGCTACTGCAGTACAAACCACACATTAACACAAAACAAAGACAAAGCAAAACACACAAAACCTAACCTTAGGCTCACTACTGTAATTCAGTTTCTGTAGGATCCCCTCTTAGGATCTACCGAACACAGCTCAACACAACACAAAGTCTAACCTTAGACTTAACTTCTGTAGTTCGGTTTCTGTAGGATCCCCTCTTAGGATCCCCCGAACACAGGTCAACACAACACAAAGTCTAACCTTAGACTTAACTTCTGTAGTTCGGTTTCTGTAGGATCCCCTCTTAGGATCCCCCGAACACAGATCAACACAACACAAAGTCTAACCTTAGACTTAACTTCTGTAGTTCGGTTTCTGTAGGATCCCCTCTTAGGATCCCCCGAACACAGGTCAACACAACACAAAGTCTAACCTTAGACTTAACTTCTGTAGTTCCGTTTCTGTAGGATCCCCTCTTAGGATCCCCCGAACACAGATCAACACAACACAAAGTCTAACCTTAGACTTAACTTCTGTAGTTCAGTTTCTGTAGGATCCCCTCTTAGGGTCCCCTGAACACAGATCAACACAACACAAAGTCAAACCTTAGACTCAACTTCTGTAGTTCGGCTTCTGTAGGATCCCCTCTCAGGATCCCCCAAACACAGATCAACACAACACAAAGTCTAACCTTAGACTCAACTTCTGTAGTTCGGTTTCTGTAGGATCCCCTCTCAGGATCCCCCAAACACAGATCAACACAACACAAAACACAAAGCAGCCTCAAAGCTTAAATAAAACACACATACTTCAACTCTTTAAATTCTCTCAGGTCCAATTCACAATTTTGACTCGAGTCTTTAATTTGTTAAAGCACACAAAAGGCAACCCCCTTTACTCTCCCTCTTAACTTCTCACCACTACGGGGGAACTTTTGCATGAGTGGGCTCGGATCAGCAGCTGTACATCCAACATCTAACTTTGGAATTTCTTTTTTGGAGAGAATGTTCGATACTACTTACTGCACTTAGGTCTGGGTGAGACTGCAATAAGGTGGCAAGAAATCTCTTACCTTTTTTATGGCGCCGTTTTACAGTGTCTCCCAGTCCAAGATGCAGCCAGCAGATCAGTTCTTCTCTTCCAATCCCATCCTCGTTGCCAATTATGTTGTGGAGAAAACCTTCCAGAACGCAATGAAATAACAACACGGAGACAGCTGCTTGCGAATCCGAACGAACCTTTACTTTTACTTTTCCCAACCTTTTATACCCATTTTTACGTCATTCTTACATCACTGTTACATAGTCAAATCACCAGATCTGGACCCAAATGTCCTGTACTTTCTTATAATCATATGTCTGTGTTCTGAGCGTCACATGAACGTAATATTGTCTATGTGTTTCCCATGAGCCTGCATGGTGTGTGTGTGTGCTCGACTCCTTAATCTTTGGTCAAGGCCAATCTGAAAACATGCTGACTGAATGTTATCTGGTGGCAGAGAAACATTCAATACTGTCCTAGCTGTGTAATCTGTGTGCTTGTGCATTTAGTATGTCGCCTTTATGTGTCTATGTGTTTGTGCATTATAGGTGTGTATGTGTGTGCCTTTATCATGTTCTATTCAAAAGTCCATATGCGTCACACAGAACACCACACTGGGAGACTAAGTGTCGTACTGTAGCTATTACTTTGATTGAAGTTTGAAGAATGTTCCTCAAATGGTGAAAGGCTGATTCCAGTACCTGTGCCCTGGGTTTTAGTCCCAATGGACAATATTTAATACATAAATTGGTTTTAAGACGATAATTACCTTCTTCAGTAAACTGCATGCATCAGTTCATCATCATCTCTATAAACATATATTAGAAATGAATAGAAATAGAAAAAGCAATAGAAATGTAGGCAAGGGAACAAGCAAGGTTTCTGTTTGTGGTCAGAGTAGTACACAGCAGATTTTGAATGTCCATGTGAGGGGTAGAATGCACTGGTCCGAATTCACTCTTGTAATGCAGAGCTTAGGCTGACCCATACATCTGTTATGACGTCAATTAGATTAATATTAGTATATTAGAATATTAGCAGCATTTGTGTGTTATGGAGATAATTGGACTGCACAGATGTCAGCTACACCTGAGGTGAGGAAAAACTTCCTTTAACCTCTAACCTCGAGCAGAACCTTACCCATGAATGAATGCATCTGATATGACCTGGTTTCTTTCAGATGACATGTGGCATTGCACTCCATAAGTCATCAAATCAATCAATTTATGTCCACTGTACTGTTCTCACTATGTGTTATACGTCCAGTGTGTAAACATAGGTAAACAGCAAGCCAAACTCATTTTTCACGAGCCAGGAAGCGAGCGCCTTGCTCCTTTATTTCCAAACATGACAGGTGAAACACTCTGAGTAAAACTGTAAACAAAAGAGAGAAAATATCTCTTATTAACACACTAACACAATAGGCTAAAATGCTTCTCGATTAGCATTAATGCTAACAAAGTCATTTACTGCTATCAAAACAGATATACAAAAAACGAACTTTTCTACTAAACAGAAAACACATGTAAGACAGTCAAACTTGTGCTTTAAGGTGCTGAATGACCAAAACTTACAGCCATTGCTTACGAGGGTGTCAAGACGGAGTTTAAGACGCTAGGAAAACTTTCATCAGTCGTCAGAGCTTAACTCGTCTGTCCCAAAATACCTAGCGTATTTCTCAGACGCCTTCAAAATAAGAGCATGAATGAAACGATGTAAGCAACGTAATATTATCACCTTTTTCTTAGCTGTAAATAGTATTTAAACATTTTTAACATATCATGAATTAATTAAAGGGCAGACCACAACTTTCACCAGAGGGCAGAACACTCCCCGTCTGGCATTAACTGATGCCACTTCCATATATTTATACTTTACTATTTTTTTCTCAGTCTGTCTCCAAGAGAATGATGACATCAGAGATGGGTAAGTTTTGAGGGTGCCCTGAAAAGATGTCCTCACTTCAACCTTGCGAACCTTTCCATCTCTACTTGGGAAGGTGGCTGTGACCAAAGCCATTGGCCAGTCATTCCTTGGTGCTTGGCTTTGTTTCAACAGCACGACGTCCCCTGGTTGTAGGTTGCGACATGTCCTGTGCCACTTGAGTGAAGGGTGCTGATGTATTCGTTTCTCCAGCGGCTCCAGAATTCATTAGCGAGTGCTTGTACTCGTCTCCACTGGCATTTCAAGAGGTCTTTCCCAGTGATGTTTCCTGGTGGAGCAGGTAAGCCTGGTTTCTGAGTCAAAAGCATCGCTGGGGATAGCAGGAGCGGTGAGGAGGGGTCAGATGAGATTGGGGCCAAGGGTCTGGCGTTGATTATTGCAGATACCTCTGCCATCAATGTGCAAAGCACGTCATTAGTTAGATGAGTGTGTTTGTTCTGCAAAAGCATGGAGTCAAAAATCTTCCGTGTCACACCTATCATCCTCTCCCATACGCCTCCCATATGAGAGGCATGAGGCGGGTTGAACTCCCATATGCAGCCGCTGCTATGGAGATACTTCAAGATGTTCAACTGCTTTTCATCAGGTGATCTCATGCCTAGCTCTGAACTGGCAGCAAGGAAGGTGGTGCCCCTGTCTGACCGGAGCTGTTTCGCTGGGCCTCTAGCTGCAAAGAATCTTCGCAATGCATTTATGCAGCCGCTGGTATCCAGAGACTCAATGATTTCAATGTGTACACCTCTGGTACTCATACAAGTGAACATAACCGCCCACCTTTTGCTTTGAGCCGCACCGCCTCGTGTGCGTCGGGTGACAACTGTCCACGGTCCAAAAACATCCAACCCAACATAAGAGAAAGGTGGAAATGTGTCAAGTCGTTCTGGAGGTAGGTCAGCCATCTTTTAGACTTCTACCTTCCCTCTGAGTTTGCGGCATGTTACACAGTGATGGATTATAGATCCAATTAGCCTCTTTCCGGCGACGACCCACAGTCCCGCTGCTCTAATAGCTCCCTCTGTGAACTGCCTTCCCTGGTGTCTCACTTCGTTGTGATAATATCTTGCAAGCAACTTAGTTACATGATTTTGGTTAGGAAGGAGGATGGGATATTTTATCTCTGACTCAAGAGAGGCATGTCTGAGACGTCCTCCGACCCTTAACAGACCGTCACTCATGTATGGATCTAAATTCAGGAGTGAGCTTGAACTAGGGATTTCCTTTTTTGCTTTCAGAGCACCGTACTCATCAGGAAATGCATCTCTTTGAACAGTCTCAAGGATTAGCTTGGTGAATCAACAAGGAGACAGCTCTCAGTAGAGAATTCCAGGTTGAAAAGCGCTGGAAACGCTCTGAAGTAAGTTTCTTGCTTTCAGTGCATGTAGCAAAAGCAATCACTTGTGGTCTCACTTCCACATCCACTTCTGGGTCTACAAGTTCAAAGTTCTCATGCACTTCAGGTTTCGGAGGTTCGTAAAGGAAGTCAAGTCCCTTGAACCACATGGTGTCCATGATCTGTGATGCAGGTACAGATCTGGTGGCTAGATTTGCTGGGTTTTTGATCCCAGTCTTGAACTCCAATGGAGAGTTGTCGCAACAACGATCTGCCTCTAACTTTCACTGGTGCTGCAAGTCCTAAGGGATCAAAGATGCTGTTGATGATAGAAAGCACCCCTCGACGGGTGTATGGCATGTCGGCGACAGCTACTTTGAAAGTGAAGGTGTCTGTTTTTATGTCCCAGCATAAGCCCAGGCTCCTTTGGGTTGGCAGAGTCTCATTGTCAAGACCTAAGTCTCTGATGCCTGTAGCCAGTTCCTCAGGCTTGAAAGTTTGCATTACAGCAACATTGTTCGATGCGATTTTGTGAAGTTTCAGGTTTGACTCTGCAAGTGATGCACAAGTACGTTTCAGCAGATCTATGACTGTGGGCTCTGTGGGAAGTGATATCAGTTCATCATCCACATAGAAATGTCTTTCAACAAACTGTCTTGTGTCTGTTCCAAACTTTGGCTCACCTTTTTGAGCTCCTCTTCGGAGGCAATAGATCGCGACTGGGGATGGACTATTGCCAAAGACATGCACACGCATGCGATACTCTTGTACTTCGTTGGACAGGTCATTATCTTTATGCCATAGGAATCTCAGATAGTCTCTGTGGTCAGGTTTCACTAGGAATCCATAAAACATTTGCTGGATGTCGGTGCTAACTGCGACAACGTCCTTCCTGAATCGTAGCAGTACGCCTAGGAGAGTATTATTTAGGTCGGGGCCTGTCAGCAAGACTGAGTTGAGTGATACGCCATGTTGCTGGGCATTTGAGTCAAACACAACTCGTATTTGTCCTGGCTTCTGGGGGTGATAAACCCAGAAATTGGGCAGATACAAGCATTCATGTTTCTCACTGACAGATGGTGCACTCTCTGCATGCTTATTCTCAAACAGCTTTTCCATGAAGGAGGTGAACTGCCGCTTCATCTCAGGGTTCTTATTCAGGGTGCGCTTTAAAGAACTCAGACGGGATAATGCTTGCTCCCTATTGTTTGGGAGTGGGAGACGAGGTGATCGAAACGGCAAGGGGGCAACCCAGTTGTTCATTTCATCCTGATGGACTTCTAGCTCCATGATTTTCAGAAAGGTTTCATCCTCAAAGGACATGGCACGCTTGTTGTCGTCCTCTGTACGTTTAAACACCTTAAGCCCAAGCTGGTCTTCAGTTTGTGCAGGCTTTGATGTGCATGTAGAGTGGTTATTTCTATGCTCCCCGCCGTAGCTTGGTTTCTCCTTTACATCGATGCTGTTGACAAGGAGTGAAGAGGGATGGGCGACCATTTTGAAGAATATGAGTCTTGAAGACACTTACATTTGGCTTGTGAGTGTTGTCGATGCAAACTTCACCCACAACTACCCAGCCTGAGTCAAGGCGTTGAGCAAAAGGTGCATCGTGGGGCCCGTTCACTTGCTGTTTCACTTTGTGCACTCGTATCATGTCTCTTCCCAGTAAGATCGCCATTTGAGCTTTGGGATCCAGCTTGGGGATGTATGGGGCAAGGTGTTTTAAGTGAGCATGCGCGAGAGCGACCTCTGGTGTTGGGATTTCAGATTTGTTGGTCATCATTTCATTGCATTCAATGAGAGGTGGGAGATCCAAGCATACACCTCCATGTACTGCCTCAATCTGGAAGCCTGTTGCTCTCCTGCCAGTTATCTCAGTTGCACCGGAACATGTCCTCATCAGATATGGTGACGGACTGCCTTTGATCTCAAACAGGTGAAAGAACTCAGAACGAGCAAGTGAACGGTTGCTCTGGTCGTCAAGGATAACGTACATCTTAACAGAACGTTCTGGCTGACCACGAGGGAAGACCCTCACTAAGCACACCTTGGAACAGGATCGAGGTATGTTGCTGGCTTGACCACAGATGTCAGTGCACCGTGATGTCACCTCGATTGGATTGCCATCTTGTGACGCTGTATCTGAATCAGGCGTAGGTGATGGGCAACGTGGTTGAGAGGTGTCATGGTGCATTGCAGAGCAGTGTCTTTCACTTTTGCACTCACTACATTTCAGCGTGGCTTGGCAATCCTTAGCCAAATGGTTTGGGGAGCAGCACTTGAAGCAGCGTTTGTGTTCTTTTAGGATGTTTCTTCGTTCCGACAATGTTTTCATTCTAAAGGCTCTACATTTAGCCAGAGGATAGGTTTTCTTGTGAATAGGGCAGTAACGAGACGTCTATGTCTTTGGTGCTTGTATCAGTGGTCGCAGTAAAATCTGTCTTGTACACAGATACAGTTTTGTTTCCAATGTGTCTAAATAGGATTTTCTCACCTTTGTTTTGAGGCTGGCTGCTGTTTGACAGGATGAAGCTTGGGTCATTTCTTGCCTTAGCCTGGCCATTGACAAAGTCAACAAAGAATGAAAAAGGGGGGAAAGTCGCTCTGTGCTCTTCTTTGTAATGAGAGCCGGCAAAAAGCCACTTGTCCCGTAGACCTGCAGGCAGCTTCTCGACTATGGGCTTTATCCCACAAGGAGTATCGAGATAGGCGAGACCCGGAAGGTATCTCTCATTTTTTGCTGCTAGGAGCTCCAAGAGAAGATCACTGAGTTCTCTGAGTTTTGTGTTGTCTCTGGGAGATAGACAGGGAAAACTGTCAAGTCTCTTGAATAGGGCATTTTCCACAATTTCTGGTGTAGTGTAGCATTCTTCAAGTCTGTTCCAGGACAATTCGAGGGCAGCTTGGGGGTTGGTGGCGTGAGCAGCACGGATCCTCTTAATGTGCTCAGAAGACTCTTTGCCGAGCCACTTGACTAGGAGATCCAACTGTTCACCGTATGTGAGCCCTATGTCCCGTGTTGCATTCAGAAATGATGATTGCCATGCTCTGAAGCTTTCTGGTGTGTCATTTTGAGAGACCTGTAGTCACCAACTCTCTGTGTGCAAGGAACTTGGCAAAGTCCATCATTGGTGGGAGGGTAACATGATGAGGGGAATGCTGATTGTACTTTCTTTGCTGGTTATCTGGTGGGCTTGGAGAAGGTGAGTGGTTGGTTACATCTTGCTTTACTGGGCGATTTGGTGAGCTAGGAGGGGGCATGTGATGAACCGTGTGTGTGTGTGCCTTACCACTGAGGGCGTAAAGACGTTGCACGTGGATGGTTCTCCTGCAACCATGGGCGATGTCTTAAGAGTGGGATTTTCCTCATAATGTAAGAGTGCGTTGTGAAGGGGAGCTAAGCTTTGAGTGTTGAACTGTGTTTGCACATACTCTTCTGTTCTCTGTTGGACCACTTGGGGTGGGATTGTGCTTCTCACACTGTGAATGTCATCATTTTCAATAGCTGCAGCTGCTTCTAGGATCTCAGCTTTTGCCCGCTGCTGCTTCTTTCTCACTCTCCAAGACTTCTATTTCAGCTTGTAGTGGGGCTTTTTCTAGGTCTAACCTGGCTGATTCCTTCTTAATTTCTTGCTGTTTCTTAACATAGGCTGCCTTAGCAAGTGCAGCTTCAGTTGAGGCTCTGGCTCTGGCTGCTGCCTCAATCACAGAAGACCTCATAGAAGATGAGCGCTGAGAGGTGTATTTTGAAGAAGATGAACGTTGAGAGCTAGCCTTGGATGCAGCCTTGACCGAAGACTTTGCAGAGGCTGAACAGCTGACTTCTGATGAAGCTATATTTTCTCTTGCACTGGTTTCACGGTTAGAGTCCATGGCTGTGTCTTGTATTTTCCTCTTTTCACCCTCTGATGCTGGCTTTTTACTGTACTGTTCTCACTAGGTGTTATACGTCTAGTATGTAAACATAGGTAAACAGCAAGCCAAACTCATTTTTCACGAGCCAGGAAGCGAGCACCTTGCTCCTTTATTTCCAAACATGACAGGTGAAACACTCTGAGTAAAACTGTAAACAAAAGAGAGAAAATATCTCTTATTAACACACTAACACAATAGGCTAAAATGCTTCTCGATTAGCATTAATGCTAACAAAGTCATTTACTGCTATCAAAACAGATATACAAAAAACGAACTTTTCTACTAAACAGAAAACACATGTAAGACAGTCAAACTTGTGCTTTAAGGTGCTGAATGACCAAAACTTACAGCCATTGCTTACGAGGGTGTCAAGACGGAGTTTAAGACGCTAGGAAAACTTTCATCAGTCGTCAGAGCTTAACTCGTCTGTCCCATAATACCTAGCGTATTTCTCAGACGCCTTCAAAATAAGAGCATGAATGAAACGATGTAAGCAACGTAATATTATCACCTTTTTCTTAGCTGTAAATAGTATTTAAACACTTTTAACATAACATGAATTAATTAAAGGGCAGACCACAACTTTCACCAGAGGGCAGAACATCCACAATGTTTTTCATTTCTCTACATTATTTTGTTGAAGCCAAGTCTTGTATTTGCACATCATAATATAATAATAATAATATGAGGAAATATGAGGCTCGTGTGAAGTGATTTCAATTAATGTTAATGTGACACTCCAACCTGAGCGGTGACAGCCAATGAACGGTCAAGCAGTGTGCTGACAGCTCCGTGTGCCTGCAGTGTGGGCACCGCCAGTTTCGCTCACACAAAAGCTAAAGCTAGCTGACTTTAGGCCAGCTTTTTTTTGGCTCAGGCGCTAAAGTGGAAGCTCCCGGGCATTTTGTCTCCATCTTGCCTTCTCATCAGCAGTAAAAGCCCTCCATTTACAGGACACAGAGCTAAGAGGGAATGCAGTGTGCCACAGGGCAGTGGTTACACAGACAGATTACCTGCAAATCCCACCCAGGGGGAATGGAGAGCAGCCACATCAGCAGACCACACACACACACACACACACACACACACACACACACACACACACACACACACACACACACACACACACACACACACACACCCTGGAGACTGTAACCACGCCAGGGCATATTGGGCCAAGCCACTTCATTCCTGATGCAGGAGGAAAGAGTGTGGTGCTGATGCTGTTTGACTGGATAATGTGAAATGTGAGTGGACTACCAGGGGAGCAGAGAGTCCACATAAGGTCAGGGAGCTGATGGAAAGTTATAATAATGCTTGAATCAAATGGCAAAGGTCCTAATGTTATGGCTGAACTATCTGCATGCTGAAAAACCTGTCTGGAGGAGGAAAACAAGAGTCTGACAGAAAAAAACAGTTTGGAGTTTGGAGAAACATTCTACCTAAACTCATAAGATAAAATAATATGTTTATATTAATAATGGTCAAATTAAATGAATGCTGCTTGTTTCGTTCGCCTTAATATAATGTGAACAGGTGAGTTGTTTATAAATTCACCATCAGTACATTTGTCATGAACAGGGAAATTAGCTACAGAGACCAACACTGTTATTTGTACCACACTGTAAACATGTTTATTTCTGCTATGTAGTTGGACATTTGAACATGGGGACTTATGGAGACTGACTCACTTCTGGATCCACCTTCAAGTGGACATTGGAGGAGCTGCAGTTTTTGTGTGTCAGATTTAAGGGGTTCTGTTTACAGAATACAATATTCATAACTATGTTTTCATCATAGTGAAAATAAGAATCATTGTTTTTCTTACTTTAGAATAAGCCTTTCGAATCTATAGGCTACAGTAACCCAAACAGGACAAATTAAACACTGACTCTAGATATGGTGCTTTTTATGCGTTTTGTGGCCAGTGTGAGGTGACAGGGTCGCAATCACCAACTACACAGGTCCTTTAATGAGCAGTGGTCCAATGGCTGATGGTCTTGCAGCAGACCCCATGGTGCTGTCGGAGGTGCAGAAATATTAAGTCCCACCTGAAAAGTCCAATGAGTGTGTGGTTGCTTAGACTTACATCAGTACAGACACAGTTAGTGTGATCTGGTGTGCACTTACTGTTCTATAAAGAATAATTCACAAAAACAAAGACATGTAGATATATAAAGATGCTCACTTCTTTCAACAAAGAACTTTTAATAACACACGTTATATAAACTTACATACAGCAGTGACATTTATAACTTCTTTGTACTAAATCAGTCTTTTTAGACAAAGTTTGACTTTGTGTTAAGAGTTCAGCTCTGTATATACTGTCTGTCTGTCGAGGTGATGTAGTGTTTGTTACTGCTCAGCAGGGACAACCATCAGGACGATCTGCAAGGTTCTGTTGAAGGAATCTGAGGACGCAAAGAAAACTGACATGACATCATCACTCATGTTCTAAATGCTATAAGAGGTGAAATGTTTGACACATTAAACTCATGAGAATGTGAGGAAGAACTTTGAATTCACAGGTTGTAACAACCTGCATACACACAACAATATAGTTTATCAAAATAAGATTGAGAACAATGGTTTTCAAGTGATTTTATGTTAGTGAAAAAGATTAATTCTAAATTGGCTCTAAACATGTAAAGTACTCCCTAAAACTTTTGTTAAATGTGTTTTAAAAGCAGACATGAGAAAGTTCTTTATTTAAAATGTTACTGGTAATCAAATCACAAGTAACTGGTATACTTAATATCTTGTGACACATTCCATATAGGGCAGGTCTATACTGTACTCTTTATCTCATTATTCACAGAGACACAACAGTTCCCCCCCACCATGTGTAAGCACTTGTCAACAGTGGCAAGGAAAAACCTCCTTTAAGAGGCAAAAACCTCGAGCAGAACCCAGCTCCTGGTGGTGAACCAACTGCAACTGCACAACTAATATAATTTTTTAGGTATGCAAAAATATTTGAGTTGACAGTGAAAAATACCTCAAGTTATCAGAGCCTATATGTCATCTACAAATGCTGAAAACCCTAAATGTTAAGTTAAGGTTTAAATATCAATGACAGTTAAACTGTGTTAGCATACCTTAGTTTTGACTTACCTAAAGCCTTCTGAAGCCACTTTGCTCTTTGGTTGAAGTAAATGAACATATAGTAGGCGGGGATGCCAGTGAGGGAGATTGCAAATCCAATCCCTGTGTTGACCGGGTCAGAATACAGAGACAGGAAGACCATGAAGAAACATGTGAGACAGAACACCACTGGGATGAAGAGAGGGACCTGTAGACAAGTCAGGACACACTTTTGTTATTACTTTCTGTATACTGTTTCTATGTACTGTGTGTATGTATGTATACTGTATGTGAGTAGGCACAGGTGTGCCTGCATGTCTAAAGAGCAATCAAATCTCTCAGTGAAATAAAATATGGAAGGAGAATGAGCTGTAATTTGGCCAATATTGCAGCACAAATTAAAAGCGCTTTTACAGTACGTATCTCATTCATCCATTCACTGATGGCATTAGCTGCTCATCAGTTTAAGGAGCTAACCATTCATAGACATTCACACATCAATTATCTTCGGGATTTGGGGTTCAGTATCTTGCCCAGGGAAACTTCAACATGCAGACTGAAGGGGATCGAACTGCCGATCTTCTGATTAGTAGACAACCCGCTCTAGCACCAAGCCACAGCCGCCCCAGCACAGATAGGATTCAGATGTGGAAAGACTGACCTTAAAGGGGCGTGGGAGGTCTGGTTTTGTGTATCGGAGGTAGATTAAACCCAGCACCACCACACCGATGAACAGCCACCGCAGGAAGCTCATGAAGTTTAACAGACTGTAGATGTCTCCAACAAATAGCTGAAGCATGGTCATAGGGTACTGCACACACACACACACACACACACACACACACACACACACACACACACACACACACACACACACACACGCACACAGAAATTAAAAAAGGATGTATGATTTGTGTCTTATTTGTCTTGTGGTCACAGAACATGTAAGGCCATGTAAGCTGTTTACCTCAAACAAAGAACAAACCATATGTGCAGGTAACCATGGCTACAGAATTCTAAACTATGCCATATTACCAGTGAAATGACTCACTTGCAGAGCGGACAATAATCAATAGTTATTAATAATGAGAAATATTTGTTTCAACATAGTATTTATTTATTTTATGTAGGTTGGTGTTAAATGCAAACTGCTATGGTTGTTTCTATGGTTATTTGTAATGAGGGCATTAGTGATTGTCTCATTAACAGTTATTGATTGTTATTATTGTTAGTAGTATCTGTATCAGGACTAATATTAGTTATTATTACAGTAAACACACCAGGATGATGACAGCAGGCAGCGGGGTGTGTCTGCGGATGTGGATCATAGACAAAACCTCAGGGAGCTGTCCTTCACGTGATGCCACGTAGAACATTCTGGTGAACACACACAGGCACACATACACACACAAAGAAATTAGACATTGTGTCAACAGAGAATGAACTAGAGCATGATCTGTGGTGTCAGGATGTCGGCGCACTATTTAATTTTCATTAAGACTGTCTCAGGTGCAAAGACTAACAGAGAAGATCAGGAACCTGGCATGGCTCGGAGCAGAGGCAGTGAACTGTGGCAGTGTGTGTGTGTGTGTGTGTGTGTGTGTGTGTGTGTGTGTGTGTGTGTGTGTGTGTGTGTGTGTGTGTGTGTGTGTGTGTGTGTGTGTGTGTGTGTGCACACTGTAAATAACTTACATGGTCATATTTTAGTAAGAGACTTCCCTGTTTCTCTTCCAATTTGCTGTTCATTGATCCCTGATAAGCTGCTGCCAGAGAATGACTGAACACTTCCCGCATACATTAAAGGGATAGTTTGGCTATTTTCAATAGGGTTGTGTAATGTACTTAACTAAAATCAGTATCAGTCCAAGTGTACACTATAACCAGATATTTTCACTGCTTTACCTTGCAGTCAAACAAGGAAAACTATTGTAAAGCATATGTTTAGTGTAGTATATCTGTCGTACACACAAAGTAATGAGTTAGTAACTCCTGAAAGAATGTGATACTTTGATAGATGACTGAAAACACTTATGACACATTAACAAGCTAAAGAGAACAAAGAAAAACGCACATTACTATACTTCCTCTACACACTGTTCTCTTTTATAGTAACTAATATGCACCTATTGCACAATAACTAAGTATTAACCAATATTTATTTAAATATTTTCTTTACCGTATTTTTATCAGCTACTTTCCTAGTTCCTAGGTTCCATGTACTTGCTATGTAATAACGTGGTACTTACTATCTTTCCCATATGCATACTATAGTAATAGATCTGTTACCATCTAGTTTCCTGGCTTCCATATACTGACTTGGTAATAATTTATTAGGCAGTTATTTTGGTACTTTCATGATAACAACATTTTGTTACAATTTAGTTTCCTAGTAACTATCAGGTGATTAGCAGACTTGAATATATGTGTTAACTTTTTTTTTGTTGTTGTTGTTTTTTGTTTGTTTGTTTTTATGTGGCTACAATACGTTTTGTTGTCGCTCCCAACTACAGCAGTGTATTTCTTACCTTCTGTGATGGGATTCCTGTCTGTTTCTCCAAACTAAGGGTGCGTTGCTTACCATCTACTGCTGGTAACACGCTGACTATGGATCAGCACACTGTAAATTTCAGCTGTAAAATCCACAGTAATTTACAGTGCCCAGTAAATTTAGTAAACCATTTCACAGTAGTATACTGTGTATTCAGTCAAAAACTGTAGACAATTAACCAATAATGTACTGTGCACTGCAGAGTTACTTGTCAACTGCTGCCAGTTAGTTACTGTCAATTTCACAGTGACCGGTTTACAGTGCACCACATACAACTACCCACACTGTCCCTTTAACAGCCTTCAGCTGGTGTAGTGGCATTTTCTACATGTCTACCAGGAGACATCGTGAATGACAAATCTGCAGGAAGGGTTCATTTTCATTGACATTTCATTGACATTTCATTGCTTAACAGCATGCAGGAAAAAAATGCCAAACAAAAGTGCCTGGAAATAATAATGTCAATGAAAACAGTATTTCTCATGTCATGAGGTATAACTCTGGAGTAGTTGTGTTTTGTCATTGTTCTATGAGTGTGCGTGGGTGTGAGACGAAGGCCAGGAAAGAGGAAGTATCTGTACCTTGACAAGGCAAACAGGCAGCCATTCATTGAGCCGTAGCAGGACAAGGCCACGAACACCGGCACTGCTACGGAGAAGTTACCCATCAACTTCTCTGCGAACGTCTGCGACAAGTAGAATCAGAGGAGGACGCAGGAAAAGAACAATGATGAAGAGGAGTGATTTTACACTTTTGTCAGTTAAAATCAGAATCAGAATCAAAATCAGTAATACTTTCTCAAAAAATGATCATGATGTGAGCATCTTGTTCATCAAGAAATAGCTCCAACGTGAAACTCCCACAAGTTGTCTGACTATTGCACAGATCAAACAAGCACGATACAACATGTTAGTGAGCGTAAGTGTCTAGAGGTGTTGGTAGGTGTTGCTTGTTTGCTTTCGCAACATGTTTGATACTCCTTGTTGAATTTATCAAAGTCTGCAGCTATCATTTTATTGAAATGTGGCGTGTCTTCCTTTATTAACTGTAGCTAGTTTCGATGGAATTAGCGCAGCTGATAGGACTGCTGGTGGTAATTGTCATAAATCGGTCATGCAGAAGTGGGAGCAAAAGCTGCTTATTATTCATGAAGCCACTCAGATTAGTCACAGTTCACGCTTGTATGGACGACCACGGACTGTTAGAGAAAAACAAAAATTTAGCCTGAATGATGTGTGAATTTGTTGTTTTATACCCGTGGACACTGAAATGTTGTTATTAAAGATCAATTCTACAATCACTATTTTATTATCTTTGAGTTTAGACAATGTTAAATATTCTAAAGAAAGCTATAAGGTATTGAGAGTATTAAAATACATGTTTAGAAGATATTGGAGATGGGGATGGTTGTCACATGGGACAGAGGGCACTGCTAAAAAATGTTGGTTCTGAAATTTTGGGGTCAGCGATCACCTCCAGAGTCATATCAGCAGTAAGCTGTTTGACGTTGAGGTGAGATGACTTTGTCAACCAAAATATAAATATCCAACTCTTCTGTGTTTCTCTTCTACACAATTGCACACGACACCACAAGTTTATGATAAAACAATTATGAAGTAATAAAAGGAAAGCTGCAGTTTTTTTGTCTTAGCTCTAGCTAAGATTTGTGGTTTATAAGTCACTGGCAAAAAAATCCCATTTGGGAACGCCTGTCATATTATCTTAAGGGTTGGATGTCACATGTGACAGTCCCTGTGGATCCCTGCTGCAGCGAGACATGGTTGCAGTGCATCCTGTGCAAGCAGTGGGCCCACAAGGACTGCACACCTAGACTGCCAACGTCTATCTATTAGAACTGTGCCACTGACAGTGAGTGACTGACATAACGAGGACTGACTATTATGGTTCTTTGTATTGTTATAGGATAAAAAAATGCATTTATTAATGTTTTTTTTCTCAGTGTTTGTTGCATTTCAGTAAAATTAAACTTTTATTTATTTTTCCCCATCAAAAAGACGTTAGGACAACCAGCCCCATAGTGTCACTACCAACCACACAGTGGGGATGGTTGTCACCAGTGCATAAGATGTATTTGACAGTCCATAAGGAGAGTGAGGTCGCTCCAGTCCTAGTCATCCATGACACACTGAAAGGGAATTTTTTAAAGATAAAGTTTTTGTGGGATTCAAATGGAAGTGAAAAGTGTGTGAAAACATGTATACAAATGCAGACATGCAGAAGAATCTGTTTTCAAATTTATAAAGAGTGCCAGTGTTGGTTGACCTCCAACAGATGAAGGAGCTGCTTTTTTCATTACTTCTACTTTTACATATTTACATTGACCCTCTGCTGCTCCTCTTCAAGAGACTATGACAGGTCTCACATGGTCTCACAGATTATGAACGATTCCTTCCTTCATAGTCCCTGAGGTAAATATCTGATTTATTTTTCACAAGCCACATATCTTCTGAATGCTCTGACACTCATGTTCTCTTTCAGACAGACAGATCAGGAGGAACTCAACCTAAACTTTTTGGCACAACACCATCGGCTTTCATCCATCCACATGAGGAGATTCATATCATTGGCACAGCTTGTAATGTGTTCTTTGTATATATATGACGTTATAGGTGTCTTCTTTGAGGAATCAGGCTCAGCCCGCCTCAGCTCCACCCACGCTCCACACTGAACTTTACAACAGCTCTTCAGAAACCTGTTGGTGATGTCATGGATACTGCGTGCATGTTTTCTACTGTCTATGATGGAGCCTGTTATTGCTCCCATAGCAACTGAGTTTAATACATGGACTACCGCAAAACAAATAGCTTTACATTATATTGTTTGCTGATGCAGTCAGGTATTGTTGAAATGTAGTCTTTAACATACCTCAAACTTGACCTCATGATGACAATTATCTATATGTAATTCTTCAGACTCAACTTTCTCTTACTCTCTTACTTTCCAGTCTCACATTATGTGAACATACCTCTAATCTATGCAGTCTACAATTACTAATTGTGCCTGGAGGCCAGACTCCTTAAGAAAAGTTATAGACATGAGTTAATATCTGTAATTAAGTTTGAGATGTAAACTTTTGCCAGCTGTCTGTGAGAAAGGAAGAACAGAGTGTAATTCTTTTATTCCATCACAGCCTTCTTAGAACAGATAAATACTCATTGTACACAGGGCAATAAAAATAAGTGCATTAGAAAAGATCAGAGATCTCTTAGTGAATGAGTCTTTCCCAGCTATAGGCTTACAGTAGCAGTCCTCAGTCTAATAAGCAATGGTGTCTGTTATTAGGGGCATCTGTGATGTGATTAGCATTAACAGGGCTGGGCTGAAACAATCACATTAACAGCTGCTGGGAAGCCAGCTGTCAGAGACACTTTAGTAATAATGATATGTTAAGTGCAGGAAGGGAACCAGGGAGCTTGCATTAGGAGTAAACATCACTAACAGCATAGAGGTGAGACCTCAACTACATGCTTTCAAGGAGCCGAACCTTTCCAACGAGTGCCAAGGCCGGATCCAAGTGTGCTCCAAGAACTCGATATCAAAAAATGTGTTGACAGCCAGTCAGTGGTGAGTTTTTAAAATGTCATAGTAATGTCAAAGTAATAACTGTGAAACCGTGTCAAAAAGGACACTATGCTACAGGGTAGAAGGAAACTAAAATAATTTAGCTCTTAGTTTTCATGAACATAAAACATTTTTTGGATTTTATTCAGGAGAATTATATTAATTAACATATGTTCTTACTGTCACTGTGTATATGCTGGAGACTTGTTTATGGTGGTGTCCATTGATAATAATAATGCTAACGTCATTTATATGGCACCACAAAGTTACAAATGCTTGACAATAAAAACATGTAATAAAAGCAATAAGCTGCAGAACATTAAATAGATGGAGACAGAACTGTTAATCAGATGAATGAACAGGCTGTAAAGTGCCATCTATAGAAACTGATTTTATTGTTGTGCTCCAACATTAGCTCACTGCTTTTGACATTTAATGCAAAGGTCTTATTCAATTAAATAGTAGTATCATATCATTATATAATACTTTTTTCTCATCTGTATGGAAGATTTTAAATGTCATGTAAAAAACATCACAACCTTAGTGTACGGTCACATCCTATTGCTTTATATTCTGTACATGCAGTGCATGAATCTCACACACCAGTAACTTAGTTACTCACCACAGCGACTGCCTCTGAGGCCAGGAGCTCCTCCGCTGACATCACAGTGTAGTACGCCACGTTGGTCAGCACATAGCAGGAAGTCACAATCGCCATGGAGATACAGATAGCTAATGGCACAGTCCTGAGGGCAAGGAGAGATAAAATAAGCAGCAGGACACTGTCATTCACCTGTGTGACTCACTCACCCCCATTTCACTTCTATTATGACCTCTTCCTGTCTTGTTCTCTGCATAGAAGTAAAACAGTGGAAAGCCACTCAGCCAGCTACAACAGTACTGATCTATCAGATTTCAGGGGGATGTAATGGGAACTGAGCTGATGTGGCTGTTATTAAGACCATCTGTGCTATGTTCCTGCTGTGAGTCATGTCTGCTGCAACGTGATCACCGTGGTCAGCACAAACAACCACAGGCTGTAAATTATCTGTAGTCTAATGTCTCGTGTGGTCTCCATCAGCAATAACAAATTCATATCACACTTTTGTTTTTGTTTGTTTTCCACCACCAATGAATATTCACTCTCCCTGTATTTAGTTTTTTTTTTTTTTACAATGAAAGCCTTCTAGGAAATGGAGGAATCAATATGCTGCTGCAAAACGTTTTATGTGAAATATCTGTGCAGGAAGGGCTGAGTTACATTCAAAGAGCCAACATGTTTACTGTCCTATACTCCATAAAACTATGTACTCCATATACTCCATAACTTTGTGACATCCCTGTCGCTCCAATGCCATTAGTTCCCATTGAAGACATTCCTTAAAAAGATTAAAATAGATAAATAGAGTTTGTGGATTCACTACATTCCTAAAACAAAGATTATTCAAAGAGGAGGAAGCAGTGCATTTGTTGAGGACTATTTTTCAGTAGAGGATGAATTAGCTTGTGGTGTGTTTGTGAGCAGGCTGTTTGGGATTGGTCCAAAATAAACTATCGTGTGTGCTGATGATAATGAAGGAACAACAGTGTGGTTTATTTTAATCTGAATAACAATGGTGCTCTCCACACAGTCCTGATGCTCCACAATTGTGGAAGTTATATTTAATTGCACAGTTTGTATTCATATAGTGCCAATTCATATTGCAATATGAATGAATCATATCAATAGACACATGATGTCAGACTCGTTCAAAGGCTTCACGGCTGAGGTCATATTTAGTCCAAATCAGGCGTTTCGACACAATGTTGTGCAGCAGTGTGGGAGGGTGCTGGAGTGTGTTTTTATTTGTGATGAATGTAACCGCTATGAAAGAATCAAGAAATAACCTTTTATTTCTCTGATTTCACTATCGGCGCACTCTCATTTACTATCTATATCGCTCGACCACTGCTGTGGTTAGACAGACACAAGCCAAATTTCTTACTGTCTCTATTTTCCAGCACAGACTGCAAGTCAGATTCAGACGTAGAGGCTGGGTACATGAAATATTCCAAGCCAGAACACAACAGGTATCAGAGTTTAGTCCATGAATCCACCTGGAGCGTGCTGAGTGTCAGTCATATTTCAGACTGTGGAGCTGTCTGACCAGTTGTGTTGAGCTTCTCCACTGCAGCCTCCCCCCCCCCTTTTTTTTACTCTGCAGCATGCACTGCCTCAGCCACAGTTTAAATTAATGGACAACCTGTGTTTTTACTGCAGCGCTGGATTTGGTCTGAATCCGGCCTAAGTCTATGATCTCCACTGATCCTTAAACCTCCCATGCATACAAGTTAATTAAAAAAATGATTATAGCTGCTTTAAGAGTGTTTCCCAGTGGTTGTGCTTACTTTAGGTTTTAAATCCAGCAAATACAGATTATTACCCACAGTATACTGAAACAATGAAAACATGAACTTACCGTTCAGGGTTATCTACCTCCTCTGTCACAAAGTTCAAATAGAACCTGAAAAAGGAAATAGTTTATAATATAAGCTCCAAAGATGAATGAATAGTAAATCATGGCCAATGCATGATGACTGGCGTTTACATATGTATTTGTTTGTTTGTGTTTGTGTGTGAGGACCCTACCTACCATCCAGCGTATGCATACATCCCAGAGTAGAAGGCCAATGGCATACCAGACAGCTTCACTGTGCTCAGATCGAATGCATTCTCGAAGTTTGTGGTCTCTCCTACACACACACACACACACACACAGACACACACACACACACACACACATACACACATTTCTTGTTGGTGACTGTTTCTAAATGAAGAGGGATTGTTGCAGCAATGGAATAATCTGTGCAAATAGTTAATACAAAAGATCAGGGGCAATCACAGCCGTAATAACCAATAATAAAATCAGTTTTAACAATGAAACAAATGAATGGAACTGTCTTATTAGCTTGGAGCAATAGATTCCTGTACAGCACAGGTACTACAGACAGATTAAAGCACGCTCAGATATAATCAGTGTTCTGTTTTATGCAGCTCACATTTACGAAGGAAGCTGCTTATACAAATAGATTGAACAATCTGATTTTAATGTTGTACTGAATTGTTGAGAGCTATGAATTGTTTTCAGTGTTCATTGTGTGATCATACAGAGGTGGACATAGATATTACCAGACTAATGAATGGGCAGACCCAGGGGCAATAAAAACCTGTGTCCTTCATATAAATATGCTCTAGGGTCAGGGGCAGTTGTCTGCCTTGCATAAGACAATAACATGACACTCAAAAACTGACAGAAACATTATTATTAATAATTCTAAAGTTGTGTAAAAAAAACAGCAGGCTGTTTCCATAGAAACATGAATCTGCAGTTTGTGGTTTTCCTCTGAGCTAAGCAGGCACCTCTTACAACAGACACAAACTGTGTTTCAGAAATATCAAAGATAAGCATGTTGTTCAACAATCAGAACAAAACCAAGAAGTATAAAATTATAATTTGTGCTTAGATTATCGGCAGCATTACCATCAATACCTACCACATTTTCAATCTTTTCTTTTTCTTTTCTCTTCTTTTTATATATTAACTTTTTAATATTTCTTTATATAAATGTTTGTATCCATGTTCCCAACACAGACCTGACCCTTGTAGGATCCTGCATGGCCATAAAATCAAATTTCATAACAAGAAACCTCTGTCTGTCTGAAACCTTCTCTGTCCTGCTGCATTTGTTACCTTTTATATACAGAATAGAAATAAACCACTATGATGCTGTCTGGGTTGCAGGATGAACAGCTGTAATCATGAAGATCTGCAGCTGTGCAACGTGAAAGATAATTTTGAGTAACTATATCTGCTGTATTATAACAGTTGCAGTTAATTTTACAATATTGCCCAGGGCTGAGGGATGAGCTCGGAGTTGGGGCCTCTGGTAACACCAGAAGTGTTGTGAAGACATTGTGAAACGTCTGAGTGCTCGCTTGCTGTGAGCAGCTGTATGTCACCACCTGCAAGGCTTCAAGGTTATATTGACATTGCGTGTTGTTGTGTGAGACAAAGCGTGGCATGTTAATTGTTGCAACTGAGTGCTCTGTGTGAAGGAATGTTCCTGAACACCACTTACTATCCTGCAGATACAGGCTATTGGACATGACACTAAGGTAGTTGTGTTACCTTTGAAGAGCTGGTACATTCCAGGCACTATGATAGTGGCAATCGCCAGCAGCTTGCTGAAGGTGAGGAAGATTTGAATCCTTGCCGTCCATGTCACACTCATACTGTTCAGGTACATGACAGAGGCTACAGGGACAGAGAAAGGGAGTGAGTCATATCCATGTGCCAACAATGGCTTTGGCTCACTGTGAAGAAGTACTCAGTATATTAGACATAAATAGCAATGCAGCAGCTAAGGTGCTAGCTTCATGGACCAAAGCAGAAAGTAAGGACGTGGGTGTCGCGATGCTGGATGTTTATGTTCCACCATCATGATCTTTATAGAGTATTTGTTTTTTTTGAGTTGTCTAATTTTTCTATAACCATCACTATATAGCTATCATGTTCAGCTCGAGGTTTCAGTCTCTTAAAGGAAGTTTGTCCTTGTCACTGTTGACAAGTGCTTGGTCATGTCTCTGTATATAATATTATAAAATGTACGGTCTAGACCTGCTCTGTATCATCAAACATCAAAGTGTTATGAGATCACTTCTGTTCTGTTCAGTTCTTGTGTCCACACATTATTTCTTGTGTTTGGGTATGACCACTTAGGAACAGAATCGTATTTAGTGTGCCATTTTATGAGTTTTGGACTTGCAGGAAAGGACGATGTCACTTTGTTATTAATAACATTAATAAACGTGGTTAACATTGTGAAAAGGTTATAGTTTGCTTAGGCATAGAAAAGAGTCTGTTGTGTGCATAACATTTCTCAAGTCGTCTGATAGAAAGTCTTGTGTCTATGTGACACAAATATAACCAATATCAGTATCTCACCAGTCTGACTCTGCAAACGCTGGTGTGAATGACACTCGTAAAGCAAAAAATGTGTTGTGATACCACATGAAATGATTTTACACATTGGCAGCACTGCATTTCTCAGGTCTGTTCAAATTTTTATTGGACGGACAGATTCAAGAGCTTCTGAGAAAATGTGACACTGGAAAGAAAAAATATCAACACTGGAATAAAGCTCCCAAAACTAGTCCTTTTAAACTACATAATTTTGTGATAATGTGTGTGGCAACTCATGAATGAGGTCAGGAGCAGGAGTTTATCGGTTTGGTCTATATTTAAAATATAACTTCTTCTCTGCCATGTTGGCCATTTGTTTGATAGGATCAGATAGGTAGGGATGAAATGTTTAGAGCTTATTAAGTTATTAATGCACATAGCCTAAATATTAGACAGGATGTGAACATTCTGTACCATGTGACACTGAGACATGCTTGCATGCATGCAACTATTTGGCCAGTTAAAACCTTCAAAATGACCCACGAATGTGTCTCTTTTGTCCATAGAGGTGATGTCCTTCTTTGTTATCGGTTCAGGCTGCGAGTTGCCACTTAAAGTTCACCAAAGACAAGGGGTCATTTGCACATAACTAACTTTAGCTTTACATCTGAACCTGGATGTTTTCCCTCAGATATCCAAATGCAGAAAATTTCACTAGCTGTGAAAATGCCGTGTCTGCTCATGTCGTGGCCTGTGTTTTTATCTAATGCACAGTTTTGGTCAGGTAAAGATAGCCATGGGACTTGTCTTGTGGACAGCTGACATTATCTTCTTCAGTTTATTTCCTGTTATTATGCAAGAATATGTATTTACAGACCAGGTCACTGCAGGTCAAAAAGATCAAATCTGTGTGACATACTGTCATGCTAACGTATAAATGTAGTGGTAGTCTAGGTATACGTACTTATGCTGACGGCAGTGGCCAGTTTGATAGCAAGCGGGGGGATATCACAGGGCATGAACAGAGGCTCCAGGATGTACTGACCACAAGCCAGAGAGATGACCGCCATCGCTGCAGGCCTGAACGACACACACACACATGCACAAAGGCGGACACACAAAATACTGCAAATTCAGTTCAAACATATAAAACACCACATTAAATGTATTAACTGTTAGAGTTACAGGCTGACTATAACAGTAAAAGTATATGCAAAACTAAATGACTGCATGTGCCATTAACTCATGTGATAATAAACAAAGAATCATCAGTTAGCCAATACTGAATAATGAAGTGTTTAGCATCTTTTGGTATGCTCATAGTATGTGGTTAAACATCACATAGATTCAGTGCAAAACTACTCTACACTCCCCGTCCAACAGCAGAGAGACACAGTAAGTGAACATGGTGGAGCATTTAGCAGCTAAAGAGACAAATATTTGTGGCAGAAAATGCTTTATTATAGCTTTATTATGAGAAGTACAAATATAAAATATACAGTACAATTATGTCTAATTAAACATTGTATATTAGTCAGAGTAATTTGTGGTCATGGATACACATTCAAAATGTCTAGAATTAAAGGTTTGTGATCACTTACATAAAAAAATATTAGTTATTTAGTTAGAATTAGTTAAATGTGAATATTTGGTCTGGTGTGTGTAGTATTGATAAAATGATTAAAAACATTTTACACAGTATACTCGAGTATAAGTAGTCAATGACAGCATCGTCCTCTTTGCATCATTGTCCTAAATGATCATTGTTTGTTTGGATTTATTTCACAACTATGTCTGACTGGCTGTATGTTACCTCTTACATATACTACATATGGAAAATACTAGAGGAGTTGGTCATATATGGATTATAGTATAGAGTATTTCATATGTGACGACTTGATGTCACAGACAAAAAGGCTTTAGAACCGGTGGGGTTTGTTTCAGTCAAACTATTTTCAGAGTGCAAATGGCTCCTATGAGTGTTTGAGCTGTAAAACCTGATATGTATTTAGAATCTTTTTCTCCCATCGACCTTCATCAAATAACTTTAATCATTTCTCCAGCTAAGCCATCAAGCTGTCTCTTAGACCCCACCCCAACCAGGTTGCTCAAGGATGTTTTACCTCTCGTTAGTCCTTCTTTATTGGATATGATTAATCTGTCTTTATTATCAGGATATGTACCGCAGTCCTTTAAGGTAGCTGTAATTAAATCTCTTCTTAAAAAGCCCACTCTAGACCCAGAGGTCTTAGCCAACTACAGACCGATATCAAACCTTCCCTTTCTGTCTAAGATACTTGAGAAAGCTGTAGCTAATCAGCTGTGTGACTTTCTACATAACAATAGTCTATTTGAGGATTTTCAGTCAGGATTTAGAGTGCATCATAGCACAGAGACTGCATTAGTCAAAGTTACAAATGACCTCCTAATGGCATCAGACAAAAGACTCATCTCTATACTTGTCCTGTTGGATCTTAGTGCTGCATTTGACACAATTGACCATCAAATTCTTTGAGAGACTGGAGCATCAAATTGGCATCAAAGGAACCGCCCTAAGCTGGTTTAAATCATATTTCTTAGATCGATCTCAGTTTGTTCATATCAACGATGAATCCTCCATGCATACCAAAGTTTGTCATGGAGTCCCACAAGGTTCTGTACTTGGACCACTTCTTCTTAGTTTATATATGCTACCTTTAGGGAACATTATAAGGAATCACTTTGTCAATTTTCATTGTTATGCTGACACCCAATTATATTTATCGATCAAGCCTGATGAAACCTAAACTCCAAGCATGCCTTAAGGATATAAAAAAGTTGGATGACCTACAATTTTCTGATGTTAAATTCAGACAAAACTGAAGTTCTTGTCTCACCTCAGAAACTCTCTTTTTAGAGACTTAGTTACTTTAGATGGGATCACCCTGGCCTCCAGCTCCACTGTAAAGAATCTTTGTTTTTGATCAGGATTTGTCCACATAAAACAAATTTCGAGGACTGCATTCTTCCACTTACGTAACATTGCTAAAATCAGGCGCATCGTCTCTCAAGCGACACACACACACACACACACACACACACACACACAAACACAGACAACATAAAAACATTCTGTCAGCGCCATTCATCAGTGGTTACAGTTTTGACAGTTTTTTTGTGAAAATTCAGCCCAGTTCAGCCGATGCTTCTACACATTCCCGAGATTTAGATACCCGATATGTGTCGGTCCAAACAGGTAAGTTCGCAGGGGTAGTGTGATAACGATCAGTAGCAGTAGAGTGAAAAGTGCGCTGTACATTGATTGCGAAGGTTTGCGTCTACGGCGTTTAAAATAACTGGTTAAAATTGTTGTGGTAGCCAACGAACATGTTTTACCAGACAATAAGCGGTCTTCTAGATGTGATAAGAAGTGCGTGTCAGCAGTGCCTACCTCGCAGCGTCTCCGCGTCGCCGCCATTGTGAGGTGAGTCTGCAAAGGCAAATTTGTTACTTCTAGGCTGGACTGTTGTAACTCTTTCAGGCTGCTCCAATAAGTCTCTTAGGACGTTGCAGTTAATTCAGAATGCTGCTGCACGTGTTCCGACAGGAACCAAGATCAGAGATCACATCTCTCCTATTTTGGTTTCCTTGCATTGGCTACCCATTAAATCTAAAATATCATATCTGAAAGAGCTCATAATACCTTACTACCCCTCTAGAACACTGCACTCTCAGGATGCTGGGTTCCTTGTGGTTCCTATAGTTTCCAAAAGTAGATTGGGAGCCAGACTTTTCAGCTATCAGGCTCCTCTTCTGTGGAACAAACTACCATTCTGGGTTCCGGAGGCAGACACAGTCAACACTTTTAAGAGCAGACTTAAGACTTTCCTCTTTGATAAAGGTTATAGTTAGGGCTGGCTCAGATCATCCCTTAGTTATGCTGCCATAGGACTAGACTGCCGGGGGACTTTCCTTCCCTTCTCTCCCTCTCTCTCCCCCTCTCTCTCTCTCTCTCTCTGTCTCTCTCTCTCCATCTGTGGACATGTCTCATTAATGCATGTTACTAACCAAACTTCCCTGGAGTTTCTGTCTCTGTCGTCCAGCAGGTTCTCATGGATCGTGGCTGCTGCTGTGATCCTGCACGACATCCACTACACATATTATTACTGTCATTATTGCTACCGTGGTCATTTTATCATTTATTCATCATTTATTCATTGTGATTCATTGTCATTTTGTCAGTCATTGTAATTGTACAATATGTTTGTGTTGATTTGTCCTGTACACGTGACATCCATTGCACGTCTGTCCGTCCTGGGAGAGGGATCCCTCCTCTGTGGCTCTTCCTGAGGTTTCTTCAACATTTTTTTCCCTGTTAAAGGTTTTTGTGGGCAAGTTTTTCCTCACTTGAACCGAGGGTCTAAGGACAGAGAGTGTCACTCCCTGTACAGATTGTAAAGCCCTCTGAGGCAAATGTACTTTGTGACTTTGGGCTATAGAAATAAAATTGATTTGATTTGATTTTTCACTGAAAAGAGCTGCTGCTGCTGCTGCTGCTGGAAACCAGGCTGATGAGAGCCCAACCAAACCATGAGGTCATACCATAAAAATGCACTGGACAATGCTCCATAGAGCTGACAGACACACCATATTTGTGTACTTAATGATTTTATTGTTGTCAAAATATTGATTAAGGCAGCGTTAAGTTTAAGATTAGCTTCAGTAACCTTGAATTAAGGAAGCAGACATTACCTTATAGCAATGAGATCAGCCCATAGCCTTATGAAAGCGATCTGAGGTCCAAAGGCTTCCATTATATACGTGTAATGTCCACCGGACTTCTTAATACAAGTCCCCAGCTCAGCGTAGGACAGCGCTCCTGCAGAGACAGAGGTGACAGATTATCTCTGGCTCTGAAACAAGAAGATAGACATCAGCACAGTCCCTGGGCTGTTAAACTGTCTCAGCCACATCTATAGAAATGAACTGTCCCTCCACGGGCCCCATGGACATATATATCACTGGGGGAACCTTTCAGGGCCTCAACTTAGGTAAGATTAAGGTGGACAAATTTTAGTTACAAATTTAGGGAAAGTGAATAAAGAAGCAGGATGGATGTATTCAAGGATAATGTGCTTTGACCTTTTATTACAGTGTAGGATGCAAGGGATTTAAGGATACTGTAACAATATACACAATGCTACAATACACATGTGAACAACAGTTCTTTAGCACTGCCTCCTGGAACACTGGTATTTCAATCCTGACTCCTAGAAATGAAGAATAATATAAAAATGTTTTTACAGTTGCATTGTGGTGATAAACCAAAGGTTGGTCTCGGTGCAGGACATACAAGGACTCCAGAGAGCCAGGTGTCCTTTAATTGTGCTCCCCTTAAAAAAAGTTTGTGCAAGCGGTTGTTAAGTACAAAAAAAATGTTTTTCTGTGCTATACAAATATTATATGTGCATATTTTTTTTACTTTCACTGCATTAAATCTTTTGACCAACTTCAGTCCTATTCATAACTATCATTTTTTTATGTAATTCTTAATAATTTTAACCCTTTAATGACATTTTGGGAACATGAACCCACAAGATAAAAAAGCACAAAATTTGAGAATTTTCTATACACTAAGTGCAAACTGTAATTTTTTAGGCAGGACTATTAGACTCTTGGATATGTCAATAATTGACAACAACATTGATTTGAATGCATTATTATTTTTTGAGCAGTGTCAGTTTAATAAAAAATAAGTGTGAATTACCCTTCTGTGCAAAAAAATGTTCTTTTTCTAAAAAGTGCTATAAAAATATTATATGTGCATATTTTTTTCAACTTTTACTGCATTAAATCTTTTGACCAACTTCAGTCCTAATCATAACTATCAAATTTTCATGTATTTCTTAAATCATTTTAACCCTTTAATGTCATTTTGGGAACATGAACCCACATTTTGTTATCAAAATCACAAAATACACAATATGAAACAGTTTAAACAATTTAACAATTTGCATGTATATCAGTGAGGGAATTCAGTGAAGCAGGAGCTGCAGATACTTGTCAGGTGGACACACTTAGCACACTAGGTATACAGTACACCTTTCGCTGCCATCTGCAAAATGTGCACTGCCTGCATCCCCTTGTTGACCTCTCTTGTTGCTCCTGGAGACCTCCCAGTGTACACCTGCATTTTCCAGGCATATGAGGTCTCCACGTCACACAGCACCCAGACTTTGACACCACATTTTGCCAGTTTGCTGGGAATGTACTGTTTGAATGAACAGATGCCCTTAAAAGGGACCAGCTGTTCGTTGACACATACAGTTTTCATTAAAATAATAGCAGTGTTTTTTAAAACGTGAGTAAAGGTCAAAATCCTATATTTTTTTTTTTATTTATTTTACATCAAAACATGAAGAACCCCCCCCCCCCCCCCACCCAATATTTTAATTACTTTACAGAAAATTAAGGAAAAAATTATATTGGGCGGGCTGTTAAAAAAAATAGCAGTGTCTGCATTTGTCATTACAAACTAAAATATACTCAAATATTTACTGAATAGCTGAAAAAATGTTAAGATTTAGCATTCCTATGAATCACTAATGTAATATTTAGTTGTATAACCACTGTTTTTGAGAATTGCTTAACATCTGTGCTGCATGGAGGCGACCAACTTCTGGCAATTGTAAACAGGTATTCCAGTCTAGGATGATTTGACAACCTTACACAATTGCTCTGCATTTCTTGGTTTTGCCTCAGCCCACGCGTTTTCTATTGGATTGGGCTGCCCACTCCATGACCTTAATTTTATTGGTCTGGAACCAAGATGCTGCTCGCTTACTGTTTGGGGTCGTTGTCTTGTTGAAACAACCATTTCAAGGGCATTTCCTCTTCCTCCTCTTATTCAGTGTGCGTGCAAGACGCACACTATATGTTATCCACCGCGCTTATTATTATTATTGAGTGTGCCTGAAAGCGCACATTATATGTTATCCACCACGCTTATTCTTATTATTGAGTGTGCGTGCAAGGCGCACACTATATGTTATCCACCACGCTTATTAATGAGTGTGCGTGCAAGGCGCACACTATATGTTATCCACCGCGCTTATTATTATTATTATTATTGAGTGTGCGTGCAAGGCGCACAGTATTTGTTATCCACCGCGCTTATTATTGAGTGTGCGTGCAAGGTGCACAGTATATGTTATCCACCGCGCTTATTATTATTATTCTTCCACCCTTTTTTTGGCTCGCTACTCCTTCCAGTTTTTGTCACACACACACAACACGGGCATCAAAATGTGGGACACCTTGTGTCATTTTCCCAGTATGCACGATTTCCCGACAGTTGGCAAAGACCCATGTGCAGGTAGACGCCAATCAGCATTTCTAGTTATTTTACAGTGGTGTTAACATTGTTGTGATGTGCACATTTTTGACACTGCACAAATTAGTTTGTTCCTTTAGTAACTCAAGCATTTCTGGTGTTATGAACTTTCTGAAGTACTCCAGAGGATTAAGAAGATTGTCTGGAGGTGTTACATGTGGTCCTTTGAACGTACACTCAGGGGCTTCAAAAGGTTTGTTTCTCCACGACAATTGTTTTTTCCCTTGGACAGTTCCTTTTTCAGTTTTTTGTTTTTGTCCATGGACAGTTTCTTGTTTTTTTTCCTAGGACGGATGTATTTTGCTGCCCTGAATTCACGTTTGTGGTGATTCAGACAGTAGTGAATCAAGTACATCAGATGATGTACCACAACCACTCACTTGACTCGTCACTCTCCCTGTCTTGACTATTGGGATTGTAAAGAGGGTCATCAGGGTCTTCATCTGAGCTATCGTCACATCCCTCAAACTCACTATCATCTCCCATTATGGCCTCCAGTGCATCATGAAGAGTGTAGTGCTTGTTCCTTTTCATACTACAAATTAAATAAAAAATAACAGAATATTTAATAACAAGAATAAGACATTTACATTTTTATGGGATCAGCATAGGATAGTAAAAATGTGTTAACATTATGTACAGATTTGCTGAAAAAATGTATTTTGTAACATAAACCAAATACTTTCCTATTATTTTGTGTTTCTAATTGTTCAGTACAATTTAAATTGACCAGCAGAAAATATTTCAACTTAATATAATTGATACAGCTAAATTCATTGGGTGGGTTATAACCATTTTTGTTATTGTGACAATGAGTCACATCAGATTTTCCCCTCTCATTTTAAGGCTGAAAGCCCGATGTGACATATATGTTACAACGATCTTTTTGTAACTTTTTTTTTTTCAACAAATATGGTCAGACCGTGTTGAAAGTAATATAGGACATGTTATCATCAGCATTGAACTGTTAAATGTTTGAAATTACCTGTAGTATAAAAAAAAATAGCTTCTTGGAATTAGCTGCTACATTGAATTTAAAGCACAGGCCATACCACCATTTTGAAGAGGTCACTTCCTGTCACGGTCACATGACTGTCACATGGTCAGCATACCAGGATGTTACATAAATGCGACTTAGGGACTTAGTGAGTTAAGATCTGACCGCGCTTATTCTTCTTATTATTGAGTGTGCCTGAAAGTGCATACTATATGTTATCCACCGAGCTTATTGAGTGTGCCGGAAAGCGCACACTATATGTTATCCACCGCGCTTATTCTTCTTCTTATTATTATTATTGAGTGTGCCTGAAAGCGCACACTATATGTTATCCACCGCGCTTATTCTTCTTATTGAGTGTGCCTGAAAGCGCACACTATATGTTATCCACCGCGCTTATTGAGTGTGCCTGAAAGCGCACACTATATGTTATCCACTGCGCTTATTCTTATTATAATAATAGGAATTGTTATCCTACACTATTGTTATCCTACATCTTTATTATTGGTGTGGGTGCCTGAAGGGCAGAGTGTGTATGTGGTTTCCTAGAGTGATGACATTATCAGCTAGAGTGAGGAGCAGGGAGAAAAATCTGTGAAAAAATAAAACGTATTTCACTACCGTCGGCTCAAATGCTCCACTACAGACACGATGTATACATAAAACGTAGGAAAATTCGAGGTAATCGCACTGATACCACTGTTGTAGCTGTCGCTCGTATAGTTTTGGGTCCCTACACGTTGATTGATCGACTACTCCCATCCACAGCCTCATTCACTCCCATGGTTTTTGAAGCAGAGAATTTACCGGAAGGAGCAGGGCGCACCTGTGCTTGCTCTGACTCTCGAGGCCAAAGTTTATACAATTTTCACCTGAAACTTGGCACAGACATTATACACACGATGAGCATTCTTCTGGTCATTTAGATTTTGGTTTCGAGGCATACCTTGAGGGTTTTTTGGACCCTCTTCCAGGGGGATCATTCAGACATATACTGTGCATTTCAGTGAGACATACATGCTGCATCGAGCACCTGTGTCTAATTAATGAGACCTGCAGCTCACCCAGGTTGCTTGGCAACCTCACCTTGCTTGAGGAGGAGGGGGGGAGGGGTCAGCAGACAAGCCGAGCGACAGCTTGAACTTGTCTGTGTTAAATGTGCGCACACAGACACACACACACACACACACACACACACACACACACACAGACAGTAACACACACACACCCTCACACACACACACACACACACACACACACATATATGTATATATATATGTATGTATGTACACGTTAGTGCTCTTTATTCAGGAAACCCTCATGCGTCGCGTCATTACTGTTAGCCAATAATATATGCCTGTTAGTTCTGCCTGTTAGTAGCGCCACCATTATTGTTAGCCACTAAGAATGAAATACATTATAATTGCTAACTTGGTAATGCTAACATGCGCTGGTGCAGGATTAACAGGATCTTGTACTATTACACTTTTATTCTTTTTTTTTAGATTCAACTCATTTAGAACATTTCTACAGACACAAGCATGCACACACACACACACAGACAGACACACACACAGACACACGCACACACAGACACTGAACAGACTCTCAGTAAACAGATCGACATCATTGTGTTCAAACAATAAAAATCTGCTGATCTACGATCAATACAGGCTGAGCTGCACACCTGCACAGGTGAGCTCACCCTGGTTGCTTGGCAACCTCAAGCATGCCTTTGACTAACTTTATTGAAATCTGTGTATGATATCAGACTATCAAGACTACATTTTTAATGTCGACCATTTTATCCTTGTCTCTCACAAACACAAACACATAGATAGAGAGACAGACACGCACACACACAGACACGCACACACACACACACACGCACACACACACACACACACACACACACACACAGACACACTGAACAGACGCTCAGTAAACAGATCGACATCATCGTGTTGAAACAATAAAACAGGTGGAACTGCACACCTGGACAGGTGAGTCTCAGGACAGTCTCAGGACAGTCTCTACAATCCTTTTACACTTTAAACTTCTCCCTTCTACTTGGCAACCTCAGCCTGCTTGAGGAGGAGAGGGGGGAGGGGCCAGCAGACAAGCCGAGCGGCAGCCATTTTTGTAGTTTTTGGCACTTCATTTGAACTTGTCTGTGTAAAATGTGCGCGCACACACACACACTTTTAGGCTGTAAAGACATGCTATTTGCAAACATTAGCGACCAATGCTAAAATTAGTGCTAATTAACATTAGCCACTAGGAATTAAATACATGTTGATTATTAACATGGTAATGCTAACATGCTAGTGCTAACTGCTAGCGCATCAGTGTTAACATGCTAATGCTAACATGCTAATGCTAACATGCTAATGTTAACTGCTAGCGCATCAATGTTAACATGCGCATGTTAACATGTTAATGCTAACATGCTAATGCTAACATGCTAATGTTAACTGCTAGCGCATCTGTGTTAACATGTGCATGCTAACATGCTAATGTTAACATGCTAATGTTAACATGCTAATGCTAATATGCTAATGCTAACATGCTAATGTTAACATGCTAATGCTAAGATGCTAATGTTAACTGCTAGCGCATCAATGCTAACATGCTAATGCTAACATGCTAATGCTAACATGCTAATGTTAACATGTTAATGCTAACATGCTAATGTTAACATGCTCATGCTAACTGCTAGCGCATCAGTGTTAACATGCTAATGTTAACATGTTAATGCTAACATGCTAATGCTAACAGAACCCCAGCAACAGCCCACTCGTCACTCTCAAAATTTCTTTTCTAGTACTGAATTTGCTGAGCAGTGTCAGTAATAATGCATGGGGGTGACAGGGCCAGAGTCAGGCACACTCAAAATTTCTTTAGAAATTTTCTAGTTATTATTATTTTTCTTCTTCCGTACGTTTTTTGGCCTCTAACTACTTCTACAAATTTTGTCCCACAAAAATAAAAATTATACCACTAGATTCAGCTCATTCATGCCACAGCTGCTATTACTTTTCTACATTCTACTATTAATATTCTACAAATTATTCAACTTTTTCTGCAAATAATTTCCTATTTAAAATGCATTACACAAACTTCAAATCATTCTACAAAACTTCTACAAACATTCTACAATTTCAACAACTTGTACTACTACTACAGACTTTATTCAAATTTCAAATTCTACACAAACTCTTCAACTATTAAACTCGTATTTAACTTTTTTCAAAATCTTTTACCGTTTTTAAACTATCAAGGCTCAAAGTTCAGCAGGTTTTAGTCAAATTTCTGGGTTTATAATGGGTGTGTATGTGGTTTCCTAGAGTGATGACATCATCAGCTAGAGTGAGGAGCAGGGAGAAAAATCACTAAAAAAATAAAACGTATTTCACTACCGTGCCCTCAAATGCCCCACTACAGACACGATGTATACATAGGAGCGTAGGAAAATTCGAGGTATTAGCACTGATACCACTGTTGTAGCTGTCGCTTGTATAGTTTTGGGTCCCTACACGTTGATTGATCGACTACTCCCATCCACAGCCTCATTCACTCCCATGGTTTTTGAAGCAGAGAATTTACCGGAAGGAGCAGGGCGCACCTGTGCTTGCTCTGACTCTCGAGGCCAAAGTTTATACAATTTTCACCTAAAACTTGGCACAGACATTATACACACGATGAGCATTCTTCTGGTCATTTCAGATTTTGGTTTGAGGCATACCATATAGGTTTTTTTTGGCCCTCTTTGAGGGGGATCATTCAGACATATACTGTGCATTCCAGTGAGACAGACAGGCTGCATGGAGCACCCGTGTCTAATTAATGAGACCTGCAGCTCACCCAGGTTGCTTGGCAACCTCACCCTGCTTGAGGAGGAGGGGGGGGGCGGGCAGCAGACAAGCCGAGTGGCAGCCATTTTTGTAGTTCTTGGCTATTCATTTGAACTTGTCTGTGTAAAATGTGCACACACACACACAGTAACACACACACACAGATATTATACTATTATTTTACTCAATTCTACTATTAATATTCTACAAATTATTCAACTTTTACAAATATTTTACCATTTCAAATCCATCATACAAACTTCAAATCTTTATACAGACCTACAATTTAAATGACTTCTACTTTACTACAGACTTAATTTAAACTACACATTTTAACAGGATCTTGTACTATTACATTTTAATCTTATTTTTTTTAGATTCAACTCATTTAGAACATTTCTACAGACACAAGCATGCACACACACACACACGTACACACACACACACACACACACACTGAACAGACGCTCAGTAAACAGATCGACATCATTGTGTTCAAACAATAAAAATCTGCTGATCTACGATCAATACAGGCTGAGCTGCACACCTTGACAGGTGAGCTCACCCTGGTTGCTTGGCAACCTCAAGCATGCCTTTGACTAACTTTATTGAAGTCTGTGTATGATATCAGACTATCAAGACTACATTTTTGCTTACATTAGTGCTAACATGCTAATGTTAACATGGTAATGTTAAAATGCTAATGTTAATTTGCATCAGCCATTAGGAATCAAATACATGTTAATGGTAACATGATAATTTTAACATGCTAATTGTAACTGCTAGCGCATCAACGCTAATATGCTAATGCTAACATGGTAATGTTAACATGCTAATGGTGCTCTTGTGTCAAAATAAACATGTTAAAAATGACTATTTGACTATTTAATGACTCTTTTTGAATACAGACCCCCGGCAATAGCCCACTCGTCACTCTCAAAATTTTTGCGGGAATTTTCAAGTACTGAATTTGCTGAGCAGTGTCAGTAATAATGTATGGGGGCAACGGGGCAGGGTCAGGCACTCTAGTATTCTGTAAACTACTCAACAGTGAACATGAACTGTGTATTATGTTTTATTTCGAAAGGGGGCGGAAGTGTGTTACGTTGATTCTGTGTCGGATTTCCTGTCTGGTGCAATCTGCTCTGTTGAGTTTCACACAATTTAGTAACAGCTCCTTCAAGTGCTACGGCATGATAGCGCTGCATTGCAGAGAGACGCTGTTGGGACGTGCCGCGGCGCGCCCAGTGGGAATGCTTTTATTGATTGGAGTGGCAGCGAAATTAGTTAGGCTTTGTATTTCCTCATATCTATAGCACGCTGTTCATTCTGCATTCCTTTATGTTCTGTCGGGTCGGATGAGGACTCAGTTCTGTTTGTTGCTCTGATTGGTTGGATTAACCTGTTTGTGGGCCCTGGGGCAGAACAGGTTTCCACACAGCACTTTATAAGTAGCTTAACATTGTGAATGGAGCCTCACAAACTACTCCAACGCTCAGTACTCTCTTTAGAAATTGCAGTTTTGGACATGCAGTACTATTTAAAATGTGTTGAAAGTTCCTTTTTTTCCAAAAGTGGCAACTTTTTCACCTTCAGGTTCACAAGATAGTCACCTGGCTTTTCCAACAGTCAAGAGATCAAATCAAATCATCAGATTCTATCCACTTCCATTCTTTGTGCTTCAATTATCATCTTGTTATCTCCCTCAGTTGTGGTTTCTTTGGAGTATTTTGATCGTGACGATCTGATTCACACAGTCTCCTCTAAACACTTGATGTTGACATGTGACTGCTACTGTTACTGTTACTGTTGGTGATTTCTGAGACTGGTAATTGTAACGAACAGCCGAGGTAACTCTTGATAAGGCAGACTTGTTCATTAAAACCATTTCAGATAAATACTTCATGAAGCAATGTAGAAAGTAATACAAATAAAGAAATATCATTGACTGAGAAGATGTGTATTACTGTGCGTTTTTAATAAAAACAAGGTCAGTCTTTGGTAAAGAAACTATTTGAATGTTTAGGTTGCAAAAGTGTCTTTTGAAGTCAGGTTAGGGCTAGTGCTTTTTTCACCAATGTTAAAAGACATTTGATCACATTGCTACACTTACAGACTCATTTTAACATGATGTACGGACAATAAATTACATATATTGTGAAATTTCCACCAACACATTTCCAAACGGCCTTTTCACTTTGCTATGATCAGTAAGAAGGTTCAGGACACACCAGAGGCTCAGGAAGAGCGTCTACCAAAAGAAGCCTAAATGGGAATATTCTGTATCACTACTGTTGTTTTTTAATCATTATTGTTGTTATAATTTTACCTATTTAGTTTCAGTAAGATTACTTTTTACTTGCTCACATGACTTTAGGATAACTCCTCTTCACTATCCTCTTACTCCACTTTTTCTTTTGTGATTATGCATGACAAATACTAAATTCAAATAATAATCAAATAATACTGTGAATTAACTCACCGAAGAGTGAGAGCACACCGCAGGCGATCCACACTACCAGGGACATTCCTATGCTGCCCGAGTGCTTCAGGATGCCCTTTGGAGAGATGAAGATCCCCGCTCCGATGATGGTGCCGATGATAATGGAGATCCCTCGGAGCAGGGTTACTTTCTTCCCCAGTCCCACTTTCCTGTTGTCTTCATCCTGAACTTTCCTGCCATTCTGTCCGTTTGCTGTGACTCTTCCATCTTTTTGAGTCAACGCAGACCTTTCTGTCATTTTTTTTTTTAAAGCAGTGCCCACAGACACACACACACGCTCACAGTCTCTCAGTTTTTCTAAGTTGACTCAAAGTTTGTTTCACCTGGGATCTGTCCCCCTGGTCTAGCCTGGATCCACTCAGACTGTGTGACAGGCAAACTTACTAAACTGGGAGTAAAACTAAAATCCAGGGAGGAGAGACCTCCTCTCTGTCGCTCTCTCTCTGTCTGTTTCTCTCTCTCTCCTTTGCACTCTCTCTCTTCTTGTCATTCAGGCCCCACTCACTGATTTCTTACTGTACCGCCCCGGAGGCCTGCTCTTCACTTCTCTGAATCCACCAAACTTCTCTTGTTCCTCTTTCTCTTTTACTACTATTTACTGCTGTCTCATCCTGTCCCTCCCTCCCTCTCAGTCGAGCCTTTTATTTACCTCTAAAAAAACAGCTGTGGCTCTCTGGGGTCAGGTGCTGCACTCCTCCGCAAACTAATAATGACACAGCAAAGATGGTGATACTGTCTTTTAAAGTCACCTCGCCCACTTCCAATTCTCTGTTCCCTATCTGGTTTCCCCTTTGTCTCTGTTCCGGTTTCAATATGCGCATCTGTAGCCCATGTTTAGCTCGGCTCAGATTTTGTACTTTAGAAGTTGACTAACCTCTGTCCCGACAAATCAGTAGGGACAAGCTGTGATTGGACAACAGCCACTTTAACAAGGTTTCTCACAAACTTTGCATCGTGGTGGGGTGTGTACCACGTGGTGAGAGGAACAGGAAGGTGGCAATCCCTCCCTGGATGCATTCCGGCCAGCACACACACACAGTTCAAGTTTGTTTGCATAGGAACACTTAAAGAAAAAATCTTTTATGAATGTTAGCACTCTGTTGGAGATCTGAAGTTCAAATGAGGTCAGGAGAGGAACTTTTATTCTTTCAGACTTCCCTCTTCATTTGTAAATTCAACTTGTGAATGTAGTTTTTTATTATACGTTACTCAAATGAAGACATAATGCACACTGTGTGAGACACTGTGTGTGTGTGTGTGTGTGTGTGTGTGTGTAATAAAGGAACAGTGTGCTCAGTGGCAACGAGGAAGAGGTAGACAGGCTTTGATACTGTTTCTATTCATGCATGCATAGTTTCATAGTTTCAGTTTCATCTGCTGTGGCTTGACATTCTGCTTATGAAACCTCAAGTTGTTCTTTTAAATGATTACAGTAAGACATATAGTGCACAAACTTTATGTAGTAACAACAACAATTTCTCAACAACAAAAGGCAAACGCTTCGACACATTCTGCCTGAAGGAAGTGTAATGTTATCTACCACATGCTGACTGAATTGGCCTGTTTACTGTGGAATCGAGACACAACATGTCAGGCGCAGATAAGACTGCACTTTGGAGGGAAATTATTGTGCAGCAGCTGTAGTACAGTAGTATAAGTAAGAAATACTGTAAATTTGAACAAAATTAAATATACGGAATATAAGTATTCCTGAAAAAAGTTACACACAGAAAGTAGAGAAAAATGGAAGCTGAAGGTATCCTGATAAGGATAAGCAATTACAAGAAATAGACGCATGAATGAAAGCTGAAGGTCACGTAAACAGGTCCAGTGGCACAGAAAACATGATCAGACAGGTTGTAACCAAGTGAACACTTCCAGGTAATCCAACCCACAGGAGACAGTAAAAATCACTTATTGCGCAGGAAAATAAAGGAGGATGTGTGTGTGTATGGGTGCATTTTGTTTGTATGGATCAGTCAGACCACCAGCAGACATGGCGCCGGTGTGTGTACCTGGCCGCCTGCTGCTCCTACAGTGGCTTGTGTTTTTAGTGTTTTTAACCCTTGGCACTACACAGATCAGGTCTCTGCTGGTGTACGATCACCAATTCCTTTTAGATCTTCGACATAATGTCAGGACATTGGGTGCGTTTGAGCATGGTGGACAGAAAACTGTTCCCCCGCTTTTGGCAGGGATCCCAACTCACCTGTGCCAGGCCTTGGCTCTACCCCCTTGGCGGAAGCGTCTCCGTGGCAAACGTGGCAATCGGCTGGTGAAGCTTAAAGCCTGGCTGGCAGGATCTTTGACCATCTCCCGGACAGAACTTGGATTAATCCATCCTTTCGTTGTGCCCCAGCATTTCCTGGACCCCATTCATGCCTGTCTTGTACCTGTCACTGGATCGTTTGAGGGACTCCAGCCTCACCGCCCCTGCCATGGTCTCGCAGATCCACCGAACCACAGGCCCTGGCGCCCGCCAGGAACGACTTGGTGAACGCCAGATCTCTGACGAACAAAACGTTTATCTTGAGGGATTTCTTCAACTCTCGCAGCCTGGATTTTCTCTGCGTGACAGAGTCTTGAATTGGTCCCAGTGAGTGCAGGCCCTTTTTATGTATGCAGCGTGCCAGCTCATCCTCCTCTTCCAGTTTTGAGGTAAACTTATTTAAGGTGCACTACTCCGATCCAGTGCTGTGTGCCGTCATCTACCGACCCCCCAAATACAACAAGGACTTTTTAAATGAGTTCTCTGATCTGCTGGCTGAACTTATGCCCAAGTATGATCGTGTCCTCCTTGTTGGGGATTTTAACATTCATGTGTGTTGTCCTGACAAGCCATTGGTAAAGGACTTTTTACGCCTCATTGACTCTTTTAATTTGGTGCAGTGTGTGTCTGGTCCCACACACGAACATGGACACACATTAGACCTTGTCCTCTCCCATGGTTTGTCTGTGTCCAACTTGGAAATCTGTGTCAATGTGCTTTCTGATCATTTGCCTGTGGTGTTTGAAGCTGCCTTTTCCTGCGCTGCAGTTAAATCTGGTGCTCCTGCTCAGACATCTGCAAAAACGGAGGAGCTCAGTTCTACTTTACAACCTGTTTTTGTTCTTTAAAACGATCAAGGCTGTTCTTAATGTGGCGGAAGTAAAACAAAAAGGGAAAATACTTATGGAGGGAATACTTAGTAAAATTGTCTGACAACGCCACCTCTGAAATCACACCTGAGGAAATAGATTGCACTGTTAACTATGAGACAGTCAGGTTCGTCATAAATATGGCAAAAGACGTGGTTCCGATGTTTAAAATACAATTTTATTTAACATGACTAATTTCATTAAAACCAACCATTCATACCAGGAGGGGAAAGCACTATCAGGGCTGAGGCCTACTGGTGGTGATAAGGGAAGGGTCAACACGGTGAGAGGAATCCCAGGGAGGAGCACCTGGACCACCTGCACAATCAAGCACACAAACAGGAGGAACAAATCAGGGGTGCCCGACGCACGCACACACACACACACACACACAGAAGGGGACCTACCTCCAAGGACACCTGGGCCACCACCTTCAGCTCTCAGCACCTGAAAGGACAAGATGAGCACTCAGTGGGATTCAAATCAACAACAACAAAAAACAATCAAACCATGAATTGGCAGCAACTAAGTGTCAACGAAAGGAAAACAATACCAGCTGCCAGTAGGTCTACTACTGGTGCAGGTAAACAAAATTAATGTGGTTAACAAAAATACATAAATCAAGGACCTAACCAAACTTAACCCAAAACAAGTAACAAACAAGTTAAACAGTAAATCAATTCAAATAATCACTGAAATCACCATATAAACAAAAAAAATAAAATAAACAGCTGAGATTCAACCCGCAGTCTGTCCAAACCTGGGTCGGAAATAATAAATAAACAATTAGAGTGAGACCCTGTTAATATAGTGTTTGATTCAGGTTAATCACGACGCCACATTAATCCACACCACCGGCCAGTAGACCATGGCGTTCAGGGCCGAGCATGCAGATCAGCCATCGAAGCCGACTCCAAAGGCAGCGCCTAGAGCTGCAAAAGAATGACCGGACAACACCGCGGGGGTGACAGGCTAGGAGAGAGGGCTGGCTCAATTCGTGGCAGAGGCAGCTACTAGTGGCATTTCCGGTGGCAGCCGCGGCAGCTGCCAGTGTCTGAGGCAGCTGACATTTTCTGGCGTTATGGGCATCTGTTTTTTATTTTATTTTCTAAAACAGTCGTCAGAGTTGTATTAGCCTCGTTGGTAATAGGTAGTTGGTATTACGTGAGTTCTGCATTAATTTGCGAGGTTTTAATTAATCTCTCAACTGCTGCGTGTGTGTGTGTGTGTGTGTGTATCTCACAACAGTTGCTGCGTCGCTTTTTTTTTTTTTTTTTTTTTTATATTTTAGTCATTGTTGTATTAGATTACATTTCATGGGACTTCCGGTGCGCCTTCATCATGGCAGCAACATAAAAAGTAAGCTCCCCGACTCGAACTTTATCAACGCCCTATTCATAGGTCAACAAGCAACGGGCATATATACCAAATATAAAACAGCAAGGGCGAGGAATATGCCAAGAGGAAAAATAGGACGAAAGTGTCAAAAACCCGAGTTAATTGCCAGTGGAAGCGACGACCAAGATTCGTTAGCATCAGAGCTAACAGATCCGAGTGAGCTAGCAGAGCCAACGAGTGTGAGTCCGAACGAGAGGGAAGAAGCCCCGGTAAATCAAAGCATGGCAAGTCTGGAGACCATACTCCTGTGAACTGCGAGATTTTCGTCGGGAAAATTTGGAGAATCTAAACGAAATTAAGGGGGACATCAGAGCGGCGAATAACAGGATAGACGAGGCGGAGCGGCGGATAATGGAAGCTGAGGAGCGCTTGCAGCGGGTTGAAGGTGCTACACTTGAACTCCTGGAGCTACAGAAACGGCTCGAGGACAGAGTGGTGGACCAGGAGGGACGCGCGAGGAGAGAGAATATCAGGATATACGGGGTGAGGGAGGGAGCGGAGGACAGCGCCGAGTCGATGATTGATTTTATTGAGAATCTTTTGAGAGAAAAGCTGGCGCTGCCTCTGTCAACTGCCGTCACGCCAGCCGTCTCTCTTATTCGCGTGGTCACGTCAGCCGCTTCAACTGCGCCCTTTTTGCTGACTTTTTGGCAAATACTTTGAGAAAACTGGGAAAGTCAGCGCTAGCTTACTACAGCGTGTGGACACATCCGGTTTTCAAAATAAGACGTGGGTGTTAAACGTAAAAAAAGTGTATTTACAAAATATGAAGAATGGTTTGATTAAAAAAAAGAAAGTGTGTCTCATGAAACAAGTATGATCCCGCACTGCTTCAATGCTCATATTTACATTATGAAATATATTAAAAATTCATAAAAAAATATGACAAGTGTTACAATGTTATAAAAAGAAGTGTGTCTCATACAGCAGGTGTAGACCTACTGTTCTACATTGATTTTGAGTCAACAGGTCACATGACCTGGAAGCTATTGAGCTTTGAAGCTCATATTTACATTATGAAAAATATTAAAAATTCATGAAAAATATGACAAGTGTTACAATGTTATAAAAAGAAGTGTGTGTCAGGCCTGAACTCTAATGAGGACTCAGATGCAGAGATATTCACCAATAGGATGGGACTTTATTTCAGTAATGTTTCACAAAAGCAACACAAAAGACTATGAAAATTACTCTAAATAAACTATTCTAGAATAAACTCTACGAAACCAAAAATCACTCCGAAGAGGGAAAAACGTAAAAGCAAAGAGGGAAAAGGTAACAAAAAAACACTCCACAGGGGAGGACAAAAAACTAACCGCTATCTAACTGAACAGAAATCAATCACCTAATTCTATGAAATTTACAACAAAAAAATCACTCACGTGGAGGCAAAACATCAACACAAGTTACGTGGCAAGGGAAGGCAGCACAAGGTCTGTGGCAATGACGGGCTGGGGTGAACGAAAGAACGAAACACTCTGGCACAAGACAAAGGGAGACGCAGACAAGATATACACAGGGTAATGGGGAACAGGTGGAAACAATCAGGGCGGGGGAGGACAATCAGACTGGTGACACATGAGGAAGGGCAGGTGACCTGAAACAAGAGGAGAGTTATCTTTCAAAATAAAACAGGAAATGACAAGACAGGACAAAACCCAACTTGACCTCACCGCGTGACAGTGTGTCTCATACAGCAGGTGTAGATCTACTGTTCTACATTGATTTTGAGTCAATAGGTCACATGACCTGGAAGCTATTGAGCTTTAAAGCTCATATTTACATTATGAAATATATTAAAAATTCATACAAAATATGACAAGTGTTACAATGTTATAAAAAGAAGTGTGTCTCATACAGCAGGTGTAGATCTACTGTTCTACATTGATTTTGAGTCAATAGGTCACACGACCTCAAAGCTATTGAGCTTTAAAGCTCATATTTACATTATGAAATATATTAAAAATTCAGAAAAAATATGACAAATGTTAAAATGATATAAAAAGAAGTGTGTCTCATACAGCAGGTGTAGATCTACTGTTCTACATTGATTTTGAGTCAATAGGTCACATGACCTCAAAGCTATTTAGCTTTAAAGCTCATATTTACATTATGAAATATATTAAAAATTCATAAAAAATATGACAAGTGTTAAAATGATATAAAAAGAGGTGTGTCTCATACAGCAGGTGTAGATCTACTGTTCTACATTGATTTTGAGTCAATAGGTCACACGACCTCAAAGCTATTGAGCTTTAAAGCTCATATTTACATTATGAAATATATTAAAAATTCATAAAAAATATGACAAGTGTTAAAATGATATAAAAAGAGGTGTGTCTCATACAGCAGGTATAGATCTACTGTTCTACATTGATTTTGAGTCAATAGGTCACATGACCTCAAAGCTATTGAGCTTTAAAGCTCATATTTACATTATGAAATATATTAAAAATTCATAAAAAATATGACAAGTGTTAAAATGATATAAAAAGAGGTGTGTCTCATACAGCAGGTGTAGATCTGCTGTTCTGAGAAAGCTGAAGGAGTACACGGAGGCAAAGAGAGTTTTGAGCGAGAAGAAAATACGGGGACGGGGTTTGAATAGTTTAAGTAAACTTGGAATAGGTTCTGCACAAGAGCAAGGTAAGAAATAGGCAATCTTATATTTAAGTTTTATTGGTCCATTGTATAGGGGTGATTTCCTCTACATGGCGTTAAAAAAAAAAAAAAAGTCGGGGAGGCTTTTATTTTTCTATAGAGCTTTAGTTTCTTTCTTTTTATGACTGTTTTTTCATTGAGCTGTTGGACACATAGACAATCTTCGGGTTCGATCCCCGGCTCCTGCGGTCTGCATGTCGAAGTGTCCTTGGGCAAGACACTGAACCCCAAATTGCTCCCGAAGGCTGTGCCGGTGTGTGAATGTGTATGAATGGTAGCCAAGGCCATCAGTGTATGAATGTGTGTGAATGGGGTGAAGCGCTTTGAGTGGTCGGAAGACTAGAAAGGCGCTATATAAGTACAGTCCATTTACCATTCACTTCCCCTAGGTGGAAGGGCATACCCCTCAGAGTGGAATTGTCATCAGGACTCAGCTAGGGTCAAAACGCAGACCCCACGCAAGGAAGTTCTCTTGTTAATCACTAGTTCATCAGTGATTGTTTTTGTTTCTGTGTTTAGTTACTTAATGTTTTTGATTTGGGAAGGAGACCTAAATCTCAGACTAAATCCACAACTCGACGGCTCAGCAAGCGGCATAAAGAGGTCCACAATAGGCAAGAAGTTCAGGGGGCTAATGGCAGAGTTAGGAGTAATTAATGTATGGAGAGAATTAAATCCTAAAGGAAAAGATTACACATTTTTCTCATCACCTCACTCAACATATTCAAGGATAGATTATTTTTTTATATATAAGAAGGACAGTTACAGGATTGAAAAATGTGAAATTGGAATAAGGGACCTATCAGACCATAGTCCGATATATTTGACTTTAGCTATGTCAAGAGAAATAAAAACAACACTATGGAGGCTGAACATAAATGTTTTGTAAGGACAAATGAAGGAGGAGTTTGTTAAAGAAATTCAGACATACGTAAGGGAGAATGATAATGGTGAGGTGTCTCCATCCGTGCTGTGGGATGCATGTAAAGCGGTAATTAGAGGAAAATTAATAGCTAAATCAGCATATCTGAAAAGGCAAAAACAGGATAGACGTAATAAACTAGAAGCAGAGCTTAAGAAACTAGAAGAGCAACAAAAGAATAGAGTAGATGAGAAAATTAGCCTAGTAATCAAAAGGATTAAAACAGAGATTAATGACATCCTAGCACAGGAGATTCAAAAAAAGTTGATGTATTTGAGCAGGAAGTAAATCTACAAAGCTGCTGGCCTATAAATTAAAAAAGCAAAGGGCAATAAATAATATATATAAAATCAGGGATTCTGTCACTAATTTGATGAAATATAAGACAGAAGAGATACATGCATGTTTTGAAAGGTACTACAAAAATCTCTACTCCCAACCAGACATAGATAATAAGAACCAGATAATTTCACTGTTGGACTCTTTAAATTTGCCAAAGGTAACTGAAGATCATAACTCAGCTCTGACCAAGGAAATCTCAACAGTAGAAATTAGCTCAGCAATTTCAAAGCTGAAGACAAATAAGGCACCGGGCACAGATGGATACACATCAGAGTTCTACAAAATATTTAGGGAATCATTGATCCCCCTGCTAAAGAATACATTTAACTGGGTGCTAAAAAAGGAGAAATTCCATACTCCTGGAGGGAAGCTTTCATTTCAGTTATTCCAAAAAAAGGAAAAGACAAATTGGAATGTTCTAATTATAGACCAGTGAGCGTGCTTAATCAAGATTACAGACTTTTCACCGCCATCCTAGCCCGACGATTAGAAACTATTTTACCAGATATAATTCATCAAGACCAGACAGGATTTATAAAACATAGACAGACACAGGACAATATCCGGCGCACATTACATGTAATGCAGAACATTTTTCTGTATGTTGTGCTGGAACAATTTGGTTTTCATGAAGTATTCATTAAAAGTATTCAATCTCTATAAAATAAACCCACAGCTAGGATAAAGATAAATGGTAACCTGTCAAACTCTTTCACAATAGAATGCGGATGTCGTCAAGGCTGCTCAATTAGCCCTCTCCTCTTTGCAATTTACTTGGAACCTCTGAGCCAATGGATAAAACAAAACGAAGAAATAAAAGGGATAGACATAGAGGGGGATGAACAGAAAATAGCACTATTCGCAGATGATGTATTAATATATCTAACGCAACCCACTGAATCTCTTCCAGCACTCATGTCAACTCTTGAGGACTTTGGCCTATTATCAGGCTATAAATTGAATGTGAAAAAGACACAGGTCCTCACTTTTAACTATGCTCCAGACCAAACTATTAGAGAACGCTTCAAACTAAAGTGGGATTCAAAATCCATGAAATATTTGGGAGTGAATCTACCTCAGGACTTAGATCAACTGAAGTATATAAACTATGATCCATTGATTTCAAAAATAAAATCAGATATTGTAAGATGGAACTTAATCCCATTCACAAGTCTAATTTCAAGGGTAGAGGTGATCAAAATGAATGTTCTCCCAAGGTTATTGTATTTATTCCAAAGTCTGCCAGTAAAAGTAACAGATAAAGAATTTAGAGAATGGGACAGATTCATCTCTCGTTACATTTGGCAAGGAAAAAGACCACGGATAAGATACACAACTCTTCAACTTCCCAGAGTTAAAGGAGGACTAGCCCTGCCCTGCCTTAAGAGCTATTATCAGGCTGCCCAACTAAAAACTATGTGGACCTTGTGTAATCCTGCCTACAGGGCGAGATGGAAAGACATTGAAGGCCACACATCCAGTATTCCAATACAAGCTATAATAAATGACAAAAAACTGAGAAAACATCTTAATGAGGAGCTAAATCCATGGATAGGATTATCTCTTAATATTTGGCTTGAGATTATGTCAAAGAATAACCTGACAGAGCAGAGCAGGCTACTGCGATGGATTGCACATGATTCGGACTTTACACCTAATACATTAGATGGGAGCTTCAGTAGATGGGGACGGGGTCCAACAATATTTTGGGAGCTTTTTAAGAAGAAGACGATTAAAAGTTTTCAAGACCTAAAGACTCAGTTTGGCTTGGAAAAACAGGATTTTTACAGATATTTACAGATGCGGCATTATATGGAGAAGACTATCAAAAAGTCTAGTGTGGATGAGGTAGAATCAGGAATTATTAAAATATTTGTTTCAGCATATGAATCGGACCAGGGCAAGAAATTAATCTCAAAATTGTATAAGGAAGTAGAGAATTTAAAGGGCTATAATACATTCTATATAAAAGAGAAGTGGGAGAGGGAGGGGGGATAGAAGGTATCAGAAGAGGAGTGGGAAGAGATCAATGAACAGCAATGAAAGACAACATGCTCCCTCTCTTGGAGAGAATATGGCTGGCAAAATATAGTCAGATACTTTAGTACACCAGCACAACACAAATCTATAGATACGAGATGTTGGAGACTATGTGGAGAAGAGAGGGCGAATCATTTTCAGATTTTCTGGGAGTGCACCTCTATCATACCTTATTGGCAAGAGTTAAAGAAAAGCGTGGAGAAAATTCTGAAAGTGGACCTTCCGTTTACATTTGTGGGTTTGTACTTGGGAAGAGGGAACCAGAGAATAACAAGTTCAGGGGATAAATATTTATTCAGGACAATGTTAGTGGCGGGTAAAAAAGCCATCACCAGGAAGTGGCTAAAAACGGAGGTACCTAAAATTGAGGATTGGGTTGAAGTGATGCATAATATTTTTATAATGGAAAAGTTGACTTTCTCAGTTAAATTACAATCAGAAAAATTCAAGGTCTTATGGAATAATTGGGTGGATTTTGTAACACCATTTAGAACTGATTTCATTTGGTAAAAAACAATGTATGTTATGGACCCCCTTGGTTCTAGCTACACAGGTTAAATGTTCAATGTATACAGGATTGTATTCGGCATTTTCCTTCATCAGGAGTGTACAGTCTTTACAGGGGGGAAATAAGATTGAGAAAAATAGAGAAAAATGTTCTCATATGGGATATACCAATTTTTGTTGTATTTTTATTTTAGTCTGTTTAGATTTATGAGCCCTGGTGTGACGCATTTGTAGGTTCTACTTGTATGTGAATGGAATAATGCTGAATGGAATCAATAAAAAGTAAATGGAAAAAAAAAAAAAGATTACATTTCATAACATTTCTTTTATGTGAGTTCTGCATAGCTGACCTGCCGCTGTGTGTGTGTGTGTATGTATATTTAGGGCGGCTGTGGCTCAGAGGCAGAGCGGGTCGCCACCAATCAGATGATCGGCGGTTCGATCCCCGGCTCCTCCGGTCTGCATGTCGAAGTGTCCTTGGGCAAGACACTGAACCCCAAATTGCTCCCGAAGGCTGTGCCATCGGTGTGTGAATGTGTATGAATGGCTAGGTCCTCAAACTGATAAGCAGTTGGCACCTTGCATGGTAGCCAAGGCCATCAGTGTATGAATGTGTGTGAATGGGGTGAATGAGATATGTAGTGTAGAGCGCTTTGAGTGGTCGGAAGACTAGAAAGGTGCTATATAAGTACAGTCCATTTACCATTTATGTGTGTGTGCTGCCACCGCTTTACCATGTGTGCTGCCACCGCTTTACCGCTTTAGCGGTGGCAGCTGCCTCGGACCTGCTGTGTGTGTGCCACCGCTTTAGCGGCACCTGAGGCAGCTGCCTTGGACCTGGTGTGTGTGTGTGTGCGTGCGTGTGTGTGTGTGTGTGTGCTGCCACCGCTCTAGCGGCACCTGAGGCAGCTGCCGCGGACCTGCTGTGTGTTTGTCTGCCATTTGTTTTCACTTCATTTTCACAATTCATCTATAAAAACTAAAAATGACCATCAAAACTGTTCAGAAACAACACCTATCATGGGATATGACACTTTATGACATAAGTGGTATGAACTGAATGCTTTAAATCTTCTAACATCTAACAACTTTTAAGCTGGTGTCGTGTATTGACGACTCTCCTCGTGGAAGTGGAAGAGAATAAACAGAACTCGAGGCTTCTTTCTTAAGGAATGCTCCTTTTTTTATTATAAGCCATTACATACTCTGCGTGCATGAAGAGAATCCTTGAGGTCAGATTAAAGACTGCTGAGGTCCCTATGGTCAGATTGCAGCCACGATTCTCTCTCTGTGTTAAGGCGTTGCCCTGCTATATACTAAAATGCAAATGAAGCGATTACATATTTATGTTATGAACGTTTCACCATACATTCTTCCATATTTGGTAATGATGACCAGGGGTACAAGCCTGGATCTTGTCATCTCAAGGGCTTACAGCAATCTTGACATGTATACCTTAAATGGGAAAGCCTACAGAAATAGTTTACATTAAGATGACAGCCAATCGCTCAATTCTACGGTGCTAAAAGCTTTCTCCAATTATACTTAAGCCATCTGTTTACTCTGCGAATTCCTATAAGTTCAACTAAAGCAGGCTCAAAATACACCACATATTCCCCCCTTGGAAGCCGTCAGGCTTCCACAACTGAAAAACCGACTATAAATGTATAACATATGCATAAGAAACTTTCAACTTTAACCTTAGCTGCTAATCAAACATCTATTAAAGTGAACATAAGTGATGAATAAATATCGTCGTTATAACAGCTTACGCATACTCACTAGTTCAAGCTTTGCAGTAAACGACCAATTAAAGCTAAATATCAACAGTGAATCATTGGTGCAATATAATCATCATTTCCTATAATACTCAAAAACCCACTTGGACTTTTAACCTTAGCTTCATTCAATTATCAGGAAAAACTCTAATCAGACACATATGCATTAATAAAACAATACAAACATGCAATATAATGTCAAACTCCTTTTTTCTTTTATCCTTAGCTTTGATAGACTATCATTGTCATGTAAGAACCCTTGAAATACATCTTACATAAAACAACATCCATGTGCAGGCATTGAGGTAGTCTTAGAACCTCACTTGAACAGTTCATTGTCCTTAAATCCAAAGGAACAACTCCTTGAAACGATTGTCTGAGTGCTTGATTTACCCTTTTACCTGGTAGTCAGAGGTTACTAGCACTTGACCCCACTGTTGGAGGTCAGTCTTCATTACTGCCTCGGCCATTAAGATATAAGATTTCGTCCTTCGAGTTCAAACAAAGAACTAGGTTCAGTAGTCCTTCGCATCCTTAACTGAGCTTCCAAGGTCCTGTTGAAAACTCTAGCACTGCTCCAGGTCGTCCTTTGAATGCTGTCCATTTCTGAGGACTGCCATCTGGAGAGCTTGAATGTTCATTGCTCTTGATATGCCTTTTGAGATCAGTCCTCGCACAATTGGAATACAGCAGCAGAGGACCAATGACATTACAGTCAAGCAAGCTATAATAGCCATTCCTATCTTGACAAAGAACGCACCCCATCCTCCTAGGAGTGATTCCAACCAGGTTAACATCCCATGGTCATATCCAGCGGTTTGGGTTAGGTTGTTCCGAAGATCTTTAATCTTTGTCATGGCTTTGGTGAAACCTCCATCTGGGGCAGTATTGTTGGGGATGTATGTACAACACTGGTCACCAACCATCTCACAAACTCCTTCCTGTTCTGCTAACAGGAATTCAAGCACTTGTCGGTTCTGCCAGGCCACCTTACTTGTTGCAGCAAGCTGTTCTCCCAGCGCGCTCAGAGCTGCATCAGTCTCATTTGCAAACTTTTGTTGATTGTAGAAGATGTAATTTATGCAGGCAGTATTAATCTTTACTCCCACTTGAGGCAGGAAGATGGCTGTCAGCGTGCTTGTGATATCGTTTATTGCCTTGGCTTGATGTGGAACCCCAACAGGGACCCCCAAACTGTTCAAGTAGGGCTCCCTGCTGGGCGGGTTAGCCTCTTGTCGGGTCCTCGATCCGCTAGGTGCCCCAACTTCCCGTCCTGGGATGATGATAACTGGCTGAATGGCTTGGACACGGGCACATCTCCCATGCCAGTCTAGTGGCAGTGCGCTGAGTAGTATTTCACCTCCACAGAGCCAAAACTGGTCTGCAACTGCTTGTGTTGCATAGTGATATGGGCACACCTTGGGAGCTGGTCGGGTCTGGTTTCCTTTCTTTAGAGCAAGAGCTGATTCCCTTCTTGAGTTGGGCTCAGATGGGACGCACTCTCCATTACGTTTAGGGGTTAGTTCCCAAATTGTGTCACAGAGACTGCGCCGCAGTTTTCCCACATCTCTGCTTCCTTCTTTCTCGAAGCATTCAAACGTTCCCACTATTTCCAGCTCCGTCCCCGATGGCACCGGCCTTAAGTCCTTCTCCACTCTCACATCTAGCATGGCACATCGGTCTCCCACTTTCTTTATGGGCGATTTTAGATCTTTCAAGTCTATGTATACCAGTCAATTCATCAATGTGCTGTTGTAGTATTCTTTAGACCCCAGCATTTGGAGACATTCTGCTTCACAGAGTGGTGACAGGTCCAACTCAACATCAATCTCAAACTTACTCTGGGGTCCGCTCATATATTGTATCCACTCAGATTTGGTGTTTTCACATTTCTTCCAGCTGTACTGAGTGTTTGTGACTAGCAGAATGCTCTCTCTGGCTCTGGAGCAAACGTAACAGTCTTCTTTTGCAGTAGTTCTTCCTGTATAACTTGCCCATTGATACCACAAGTTTCTCTTTGCTTGTCTATACAAGGGATCTTTCAGACGTTTCATCCCCCCTTGCGTCTCTGCATCTGTTTCCACTTCTTCTCTGACAGGCACTGCCCTTGTCCCTCTTTTTCCTTCTTCCGTCATGTCATCTCCGTCCTCGTCAGTCTGTACGAGGAGCTCAGGCATTTCCGTTATTATTGTCCTTTCCAAGACTGTAACAACCGTTTCTGTGGCTCCAATCTCTGTTGCCGTTGATTCAAGTGCATTGGGCTGACTGGCACTTCCCGGAACTGGGAAGGGCCGCAGAGTTGGGACTGCTGGTTCTGATGCTGACCTTTTTCCATTATTATGAAGTCCACCTGCTGATAGGAGTGATTCAGCTGGCTTGGCTCATAGTAAATACACAAGTAAGTCCCTTCATCTTCTTTATTGACATTCTGTATTAATAGTGAACAGTCTCCATTTTCTTCTTCATTTAGGAAGCGTCTTCTCTGTGGAACGAGTGAGCTGGCTTCTTCCAGCTGTTCTCCTACTATGGCCACTGCTGCTCCCTCTTTTTGCTATAGAGCTAGATCGAAGTCTGCTTTGGCTCCTATCGGGCAGCTACACGGAAGCAAGATGGAGCTCCCGATTTCTCCTTTAACTGTAGTCTTTGAACCGAATCGGGACTCAGAGTTCACTATGCGATCTCCCGAACCAGTCTGGGGCTTCTTGGTTAGACTGGTTGATCTGGGGTTGATTTTCTCCCTTGTTGTGGTTCCGTTGGTTCTGGAGCATGCTGAAAGTCGATGGTGTCGAAGCAAGCATGGCCCTCGGCGCCCATTGAAGCAGATGCATGATCAACATTACTTCCATCATCGTCGTTATGCCTCTGTTCCTCCTCTGGATCTTCACCGCTCTCTGTGTCTCGTGGCTGTTCTCCATCGCCTTCGTTATCCTTTGGTGTTTTGATGCAGTGGTTGACGTGGAACCAGGTAGGTGATCCCTCTACCTGAACTGCAGTTCCTGTGCTGCGAAGGACTTGGAATGGTCCTTCTCGACGAGGGTGAAACCACTTCCTGCGGAACACTTTCACGAACACTTTATCCCCTGGTAGGATGGTGGCACCTCTGTGTTCCTCTTTCTTGGTCTGCTCCTGTTTTTGGGTGACATAAGCAGAAATACTCCTTTGGAGGTTAGACATGTATTTGACATAAGCTTTCATATTGTCTTCCAGCAGAGATAGGCTTGGGCCCTTCCCGCTAGTGCGCAAGCTAGGTGTGGTCATGCAGCGACCTACAGCTAACTCAAATGGTCTCATATGCAACTCACGAAGCTCACTGGATCTGCAAGCCATCAATGCTAATGGGAGCCCTTCAATCCAATTAAGCCCCGTATGTTGACAGATCTTAATGAGACGGTTTTTAAGAACTCCATTCATTCTTTCACAAATACCTTGACTTTGTGGATGATACACCGCTCCAAAACGTTGCTTAATGCCTAATTTTTGCAAAATAAGCTTCACTGTTTTATCAACAAACTCTTTACCATTATCTGATGAAATCCTATCTGGTAGTTCCCATCGAGGGATTACCTCTCTTCAAAGGAACTTAGCTACTGATGAAGCATCTTTTCTTTTAGTGGGACATGCTTCCACCCACCTGCTAAACCTGTCAACAATCACCAACATGTATCTCTTACCTCCTACTGGACGAATCATATCAGTGAAATCAATGACTAGTTCACGCATAGGGCCTCTTGGGGTTGGTATGTGACCAGGAGAAACAATCATTCCCCTCCGATTGTTGTTTTTTAGACAGATAGTACATCTGCCTATGATGTAATCAATCTGTTCGTGCCCAAAAACCATACTCCTTTGTAATTTTCCTTCTTACTTCCCCCCTCGCTGCATGGGCGAGCCCATGAGCGTCCTGAATCAGTAGCCCCAATAAGTCTGGAGGTGCAACCACCAGGCCCTCATGATTTCTCCACAGGCCCGTGGCATCTTGACTTGCACCTCTAGTTTCCCACAGCTGTTTGTCCATTACATTGGCTCCTTCTTGCATCAATACTATGTCTCTGAGTGTGATATTGTCTTCTAAGTCTACTGCATGTGTAACTAAAAGAACTTTCTCTGTGTTATGTGCATTAGCAGCTGTGTGGTATCTTCGGTGGTGATGCTGAAAATGTTTGAAGAGAAAATGCCGCCGACACCGTCTTAGTCGTATAACAAGTTTATTACAACAAGCACAGTGTCGAAGCAGGTACAAGCACCTGGAGAGTCTCTGGCCGAAAAATGAGAAAACCCTCCCGTCCTTTGCAGGATAGGCTCTTATATAGGCAGTTTGTGCCTCCCTCTGACATGTAATTAACAACAGCTCAAGGCAAAAAAGTCAATGAAGTTACTTTAAAGAAAAGAAACTGAAAGACAATAGTCACTCCTTTCCCAGGAAGAACCCCCTACAGGCTTACCCTCTGACCTGACTCCTAACCAAGGTATCTTCTTCTCCTGGACATCTGGTTGGGCCCCGACCTGTCTGACCTCTCGGTTAGATAGCCTCTGGCTTAGGAGTGGACAATATACCAGCTTGTGACTAAACATGTATTGTGAAGCAAACCCCAGTTGAATAGCCCCTGGCTCAGGGGTGGCCTGAATAGGTATCTTAGAATAAAACACATGTCTACAACAGCCTCAACGTTAATATAAGACTATGCAACAATGTGCAGACACCTCATATTCCCCCCTTCGGGACTTCACAGAGTCCCGATAAACAAATGATACATGGTTACATTTTGGTAACAGTGATAATGTCTCTCAGCATAATCTTAACAATAAAGTAACTTAATGGAGTGTGAAAGTGAAAAACCTGTCTGGCAGCCATCTTTCCTGAAATGTCCTTCTATCAATCTAGACAGGAAAACTCTTTCACGGCCCCTCTGCCTCAGGCGGCCACATATAGTACTCCAAATTAAAAGGAATTTTACTCATTGTATGTCAATATCAATTAAAGCAAATATATATGGAGACCTCAGCAAATAAAATCAAAAATATCCACCTTCAGGCTAGTCAACCCATCGTACCCTCCAATGGACCTATCCCTGCCTATTCCCAATGTCCCTGACGGACCGAAAAATAAAAATAACAACTGAGGTTCCAACATATGAGCCACAAATTGCATACAATTCAACATAATAAATGGTATAACATAACATTCAAAAACATCTTATACATGTATTACATATATATGTTACTCCATTTCCGTTCTTCTTTGTTATGTATCAGCCTCACAGTTCCTCCACAGTGTTGATTGAGTTGATGTTTGCTCTGAGCATCCTCCCAATGTCCTTGTTCAGAGTTCAGGCTTAAATGTCCTTTTTGATTGTTCTTATTGGAGTCTCTGAATCCCTTTAACAGCTTGGGATCCTTGAATCATCAACCACCCTCATGGTGGTCCTCCCCCACTGTTGTTCTAAGGGAAAAAGAAAACACCAATCAGTATCTTTGCAGAAATAACAGAAATAACATATACAATTCGGATTATGGATACAATTCATATTTCTATCTCTAATATAAATTCTATGCAAACATATATTGCATTGGCTACTTCCCCCCTTTTATAATTAATCACTACAGTATCCCTACTAAGTATCTAAATAACTCTAAATAACTAGACAACTAAAATATATGTTAAACTATAGATGTATTATACATGTTTAAAATGGGTATCTCTCTTCCACTTCACCTTCTAACCCTACTTCCTCATCACCGTCTGACTCAGTCCTCTGCATTAGTGGCATCTGGACCTGGTCTTCTGGCATCACTACCCCAACCCATTTCAATATCATAGCTTTTGCACACATACAGAAACCTTCTCTGTTTGCCTCTCTTCCCCTACATACTCTTTTCCCATCATTTAAACTCACTTTTCCATCATCTGTCGTATATCACACAAACTTATATAGAAAGTTTATGCCGTTCATCGTCGTACTTTGACAATCTATTTAATTTCCAAACCTTTCCATCTTTACTCTTCAACATTCTCATCTCCCTCATCTTTCCTATGTTTAACTATGCTATCACTGCATTACTGTTTTATTCACATAAACTACTGCTAGGCGGAACACTGAGCTAGTAGAAGTGCTACTACCCAATGTAACAATTTGATTTGGAATTAGATTTTTTATGACCCCATTTATTTTCACACATTCCTTGACTCTGCGGGTGATAAACTGCACCAAAACACTGTTTTATTCACAATCATTACAAAATCAATTTTACTGTTTTATCCACGAACTCTTTGCCATTATCCGAGGATATTCGATCTGGAAGCCCACACCTGCCTATGACCTCTCTACATAAGAACTTGGCAAAAACTTTAGCAAAAACTTTGGCAAAAGACTGAGCATCCTTCCGCTTGGTTGGACAAGCTTCAGGCCATCGTGAAAATCGGTCCACAACAACCAACATGTACCTTTTACCGCCAACTAGTTTGATCATGTCAACAAAATCCACACCTAGCTCACACATCGGACCCCTTAGAGTCGGACTGCGAAAAGGTGGACCCATCACCCCCCTTAGAACATTATTTTCTGAACAGTTTGTGCATCTGCCCATGACATAATCAATCTGTGGAAGTAGACATGGTGCATAGAATCCATACTCCTTTATGATCGTTCTCCTAACTTCCCCCCTTGCAACATAAGCTGCCTCATGTGCATCCTAATCCATTAGCCCTAACAGATTTTGGAGGAGCTATTATCAGTCCTTTATGATTCTTCCAAAGACCCTTAAAATCCTGGGTGGCACCCCTGTCTCTCCACAACAGTTTTTCCATCTTAGGAGTAGCATCCTGCATTAAAACACATCCCTAAGAGTGATTTTATCCTCCAAATCAACTTTATGTGTGATCAACAAAACTTTACCCACTCTATCTGCTCCTGTGACTGCTTTTGCGGCCTCCTCCGCTGCTTTGTTACCTCCCGACATATCCGCTCTATGAGCTGCACATTTAGCTATTGCTATCTCTCTAGGGTTTGTCGTAGCATGCAACAGCCTCGTTATTTGAGCGTGATGTTTTATTGGGTAACCACACTGACCCAAACAGATGACACACATTGGGAGCATAAGCAGAATCTGTATAAATTGTCAGTCGCTTACCTTCGGCTAACAAACATGCTTCAGTTAGGCCCACAAGCTCTGCAAGCTGTGCAGACGCAGGCTGTGGTATTATTTCAGCCTTCTCCACAACAAAACCATCAGCTTGTGCTTTCACTATGGCATATCCTGCACTCAACTTATCTCCCACAAGATAGCAAGATCCATCTGTCCAGTACTCCAAGTCTGCCTCTTGCAATGGGAGGGCTTGTAAGTCTGATCTAAGCCTTGAATACTTTTCTGCTTCATGAACACAGTCCTGTGGTTCACCGTCCTCTGGAGTTGGCAAAGTTTCAGCCAGGTTCACTGTGGCACATCTTGCTAAAGTAACATCTTCTTGCTCTAGAAGCCTATGATAGTCTCTAACTATATCAAGTGGCGTGATTGCTTTTATGGTTTTATTGTTCTTTTTTGTCATTTTAACTGCTTTATGTTACCAGTGAACTAATTAAACAACCAATTAATCAATTAATCAAATCAATCAATTTAAACTTATCCAGTCAATCAAACTTAGCAATTACTCAAATCAATCAACTACGTGAACAAGTAAAGCAACTAATTAATCGATTAAACAAATAATCTGTATGTGTGTGAGGCTAATCAGTTAATTTGGAGTCACTTAAAATACTGCTTTACTTTATTTTCCTGATGTCTCACTAATTTCTGCCACAGTCAATGAACCCAAGAAAGAAAGTCACCAATTCCAAGGAACTTTAAAGGATCTATCAATGCAATAAAGAAATTATAACCACTAAATCCACAATACAACAGTTTAACTGATCAGTCAGTTGCCAAGCTTGCTCAAAATAGCACACAAACCAGAATAAACTATTCCCACTTCCAGCTATAAACATTTAATCATACATATATAAGCAAATAGATCTCGGTTTCTAGTGATCATAAATGCATATACACATATTTCAAAACCAGCAGGTACAGCAAGAGTTCGTGAACAAAAGCAGTACTGGCCTTGTGCAGTGGTCTGGGTAGGAGTCTGACGTCACTGAACTGGTCCGCGTAACCCCTGTTCAGACTCCGCCTTTTCTCCGTGTCTCTCCCACAGATGCCAAGAACAATGGCAAACAGCAAGAATTAGATTTTCGTTTATTATCGTCACAGTTTAATGTCACATTCTTTAGTAACCCCCCTTTTCTTTTGCAGTCAACACTTTTAGGGTTATTTATAACAGATATCTTTGTGCTCTTCAGCACCAAATCTCATTCCACATCTTCTTTTCCAACACCAAACGTGCACCGCACTCCACACTCTTAAAGCCTTCAACCTCAGCACTCACTCAACACTTTTCACTCTTCTCAATCATGGTTATTTCTAAAAAGTTATACGTTACTCTCGCCACTCCGTATATATCGTAATAAATCTGTTTCGGAAGCTCAAAACAAATTATTAACTCTTATCATTAGCATATAGAAACGTCCTTTTTTAAGTCTTTAAAAAAGGCTCATAGATTTACAAAAAATGTCTTTTTAAAAAAAAAAAATTATATATATACCATAAACTAAATCCTAATGATATAGCAATGGGTAATAGTTATATTAGATAAACACTGGAATAATGATCACATTTCTAAAACAAAAGTGGTCAAACTCCAAACACACACACACACAATTTCAGCCTGCAGCGCTGACGTCTCTTTCAACAGAGACAGAGAAACAGAGAGAGACAAGAGAGGGAGGAGGGAGTCCTTCTCCAGGCTATCAATATATTTAACTTTTAACTAAATAAAAATCCCCCAATATAACAAACAAAACACAAATCACATTTAACACTCTATACTAAAGACAACTCATTCATACGTCCTAATTGAGCATGCTCAGCCGCGTCCCTTTCCTTTAATCTAAATTTCTGCTACCTCATGAAGTGCAGAATATCTGACAAAACGACTTCAGTCGTGTCTCGCCAGCCCACGACAGAGCGGTCATCTATCTACAAATATTTTTGCCTACACTCCCAGTTATACTTTTATAACTGACCTGAACATCACCTAGTGAACTGTCCGGGTTTTAGGGCCCGTCTAAAACCGCCTCCTAGAGAGCTTTACCGAATTCGCGGCTACCTTAAATCCTTATTCCTATTTCTTTACTCACTAACGTTCACGCTGCCGCAGACCATCTGCTGAGTTCCAAACTTCTAGCTAACGTTACTTGTTAGAAGGCCTCTTGCCTTTTACCTTTAACTACTCAATCTTTCACGCCCAGTCAAACTGTAGAGTTTCACACTGTGGAATTTCCAAATTCCCTAGCAATACTAATTGTAAGACATCCTTTCCTTTTAACTATTGCGCAACCTTACTATTCTAATGTGAACCATAATTTTACTCTACCATCACTCCCCCCTACCCCGTTGCCAGCAACGCAGTAAAATGATGAAGAGTAAACAAATTTAAACGGAACTTCTCCGCAAACATCAACACAGCATGACACACTTCACCCACACAGGACCGTCTCGGTGCGACTCAACACAGCTGGAACACAGTAACAGGCAAACAGCCAACCCCCAAACAGCAAAACCACAAAGGCTCACCTTGGATGAGAGGAGGAAAGCAGAGCCGCGTCCCGTCGCGCTTCAGCCGCAACACGATCCTGCCGACAACGCCAAATTTCTGTGGTATCTTCGGTGGTGATGCTGATGAAGATGTTTGAAGAGAAAATGCCGCCGACACCGTCTTAGTCGTATAACAAGTTTATTACAACAAGCACAGTGTCGAAGCAGGTACAAGCACCTGGAGAGTCTCTGGCCGAAAAATGAGAAAACCCTCCCGTCCTTTGCAGGACAGGCTCTTATATAGGCAGTTTGTGCCTCCCTCTGACATGTAATTAACAACAGCTCAAGGCAAAAAAGTCAATGAAGTTACTTTAAAGAAAAGAAACTGAAAGACAATAGTCACTCCTTTCCCAGGAAGAACCCCCTACAGGCTTACCCTCTGACCTGACTCCTAACCAAGGTATCTTCTTCTCCTGGACATCTGGTTGGGGCCCGACCTGTCTGACCTCTCGGTTAGATAGCCTCTGGCTTAGGAGTGGACAATATACCAGCTTGTGACTAAACATGTATTGTGAAGCAAACCCCAGTTGAATAGCCCCTGGCTCAGGGGTGGTCTGAATAGGTATCTTAAAATAAAACACATGTCTACAACAGCCTCAACCTTAATATAAGACTATGCAACCATGTGCAGACACCTCAGCTGCCTTTGCGGCTTCATCTGCTGCATTATTACCTCGTGTGACTCGAGATGAATCTGATTTATGTGCTGCACATTTAGCTATTGCTATTTCTTTAGGTTTCATTACAGCATTTAGCAATTTCACAATTTGCGCACAATGTTGTATGGGGGATCTGTCAGTCTTCTTAAAGCCGCGACCCTTCCATACAGCAGCAAAAAGATGACAAACTGAATGAGCATATGCAGAGTCAGTGTAAATTGTCACACGCTTACCCTCTGCCATTAGACAAGCTTGTGTTAGAGCAATCAGTTCCGCCAACTGTGCTGAACATGGCTGTGGAAAAGCTTCGGCTTTCTCAGTTACAAAATTAGAGCCTTCCGCTTTAACAACTGCATATCCTGCATTTAATTTGTCTACAATTCTGTAACAAGATCCATCAGTCCAGTATTCTAAATCTGGCTCCCTAAGTGGGAGTGCTTGAAGGTCTGATCGAAGTTTAGAATATTTCTCTGTTTCTCTTAGACAATCGTGGGGCTCCCCGTCCCTCCTCTTGTTCTACGAGTCTGTGATACTCTCTAATTCTAGGCATTGTTAGAATAAATTTGCCATGATTCAAAAGATTTCTCAGACTGTGGTGGGTTACAATAGTTAATGCATAGCCCATAGTAATAGCTGCTGCTTTCTCATACATTCGATAAACTCCAGTCAGCGCTCTATAGCATGGGGCAAGTCCCAATTCCACTTCTGAATAAGCAGAAGAATAGTATGCTATAGGCTGAGGGCTAGTCCCTGTACCAGTGGGCTGAGCAAGAACTGCGCATGCATATCTGCCTTCAGGAGACGAAGAGAAATACATCACAAAATTTTTAGAATAATCAGGCAATGCCAATGCTGGTGCCTCAAGTAGCTTTTGTTTAATCGTTGCAAATGCTAGACAACCTTCTTGTGTCCAGGTGAGATTACAATGCAATTGACCACTTCACTTCCTGCATCTTTGATCATAGCTCTCAAAGGTCCTGTAAGTTTGGTGTAATCTTTAACCCATGCAGAACTATAGCCTGTAATTCCCAGAAATTTCATCATTTCTCTGACGGTCCTGGGTCTTGGTGCTTTCCTTATGGCTTCCAGATGATCGTCGGAAATGCTTCGATGTCCTTGCGTAATTGTCTGGCCCAAATACACAACTTGGTCTTGACAGTACTGTAATTTCTTCTGTGAGACTTTATGTTCTTTCTCTGCTAGTATCTGCAGCAGCTTAATCGAGTCTTTGTGGCATGTTTCTTTATCCGTTGAGCAGAGAAGTATATCATCTACATACTGTATGATTGTGCTGCTCACTTGAGATCCCACTCCTTCCAAATCATCTTTCAACACCTTATTGAAGAGGTGAGGAGAGTGCTTAAATCCCATTGGCAAACGTGTATACTCATAGGATTGTCCTTTGTATGTGAATCCAAATAATCCCTGGCTTTCTTCGGCCAGTGGAACGCTGAAGAAAGCTCCACACAGATCAATGACTGTGAAGCAGATAGCTTCTGGTGGAATTTCGGCTAACAGCGTATGTGGATCTGGAACATCTGCTGGATAGTCTATGACCACTTCATTTATGGCTCTGAGGTCATGTACATGGCGATACGATCCATCAGGCTTCTTTGTTGGCAGAAGAGGCATATTGCTTTGAGGGTTGTTGGTTGTCTTCAAAACTCCTGCCTGCAGCAGACCCTCTATTTGAGGTTCAATTCCTTGGACTGCTTCTTCTTTCAAAGGATATTGCGGTCTCCAGGGCGGTTTAGTCCCCGGTCTGAGTTCCACTCTCACTGGTTGTGCTGATTTCACCAGTCCTATGTCTGTGTTGTGTTGAGACCACAAGCATTCATGGACCTGCTGTAGCATTTCCTCCATGAGGTTCCTGTCAGGTGTTATAGACAGCATTGACTCATTCGTCATTTGTACGGTCTGTGGCTGACCAACTCCCTGTGCTGAGATCATAATCTTGATGAATTGCCGATCTTTACTTATCCAGCTGGGTTTTCTTTTGTCGTTACAAAGATGGCATCTTCCGATTCTGCCATCATTGCCCCAATATGCTTCTGTTCATAATCTGCGGCAATCATTAGAGTCACATGGGGGATACTCCCCTCGATTCTGTGTTCTTGATTCAAATAGAGGTCTTTATTTAATTTCATTGCTGCACCTTGTGGGCCCAGTATTATTCATCCTGAGCTGAGTGGAACTTCTTTCGGTTGTGTTTTCAGCCATTCATCTGGGTCTGACTTCGCTGGATCCTTAAAATATTGGAGTGTGCAGTGTGGTGTATACTCTGGTAACCTAGCTCCTGGTAGGTTTGCGATGATGAACTTTTCCCACACTCTCGCTGGTTCAATCAGATCTTGACTGAGATTTCCAATCCAGTAGACCACTGGTGCTTCTGCTTCTGCTCTCATAGTCATCTGGTGGTCATAATCATGTGGCACTTCCACCAGACACCCATCAGGTGTGCATTTTATTGTGCACTTCAGTCTGCATAGTGCATCTCTTCCAAGAAGTCCTATAGGGGTTTGTTCTGAAACAAGGATAGGTATTGTCGTCTTTTGATTCTTGTAGCGGAGCTCTACAGGTTTTGTAGAAGGTATCAGCTGTTTTATTCCCTCAAATCCGATTGTCCGAACATATTTGCCAGACATAGGAAGGTGTGTAGCATCATAAGGTCGGATACAGGTAAAAGTGGCTCCGCAATCTGCCATCAGTTTCAATGGTCGATCGTTTACTTTTACCCAAATGGTTGGATCATCTTCCGGTTTAGACACTACTAGCTGACACCCCCCTTTCGGGTTATCTGGGCAGCCCTAAAATCCTGGTGCCGGTCCCCTATAAGGGTTCACCGGTCCTGTTGGTGGTCGCTGTTGTTGCCATTGCTGTGCACGAGGTCCAGGCCCTCTGTAGGGGTACCCCTCTTTCAGGTTCCCTGTTACTTGTCTTCCACAGTTTTGTACTAGGTGGCCCACTTGGCCTGCAGTTAAAACATATCAATCAAATCAACAATCAAACCAACTACTCAAATCAATCAATAAATCAATTATTCAATAAATCAAACAACCACTTAATTTAATCAATCAATTTGCAATGAATCAAAGCAATGAATATATCACCAAACCCTCAATCACACATATTATTCAGCCATCACACATGCCATCACACTAACAACATGACACTTAACAAGCTTCCAATCAAGACAGACAAACGAAAATATGCACAAGAAAACAATTTAAAAACACAAACTTCCCAAAAACAAGCCACAAACAACAATAGCGGCAAAATAAGAGGAGAAAAAAAGGAGAGATAGGGAGAAGGGTGAATTTAGAAAGTGGATGTGTATGTATGTGTGTGTGTGTGTGTTTATGTCGTCACGAGGCACTATCACGCCCCCGGGACCCCACACGCAACTTCCTGACTGGGCCTGTTCACGCACTGACCGGGCTTTGGCCTTGTCCAGTTTCACGCCTGGACACGCCCAATTTACAGCTGGCGCGCGGCCAGAACGGGTGAGTTTTGTTGGAGGGTCACTCGCACGCTCTAGTCCCCCGAGTTTCAGCAAGATAGAAGGTGGATAGCCCCCTTAACATGAGCCTATGGGTGTGTGTGTAGCTCTGTGTGTTCCTCTTTGTTTATATTAGACAGGGTGTGTGTGTGAGAGGGAGAAAAAGGAAAAAACTTAGAGCGCTGGGAGAATAGAGAAGGGAGTAGAGAAGGGAGGGGGCAGCTGCTATACAAGCCCTTCAGACGAATTTAGATTAAAAAAGTCGTCAAAATTAACCAGGAATTCCACATCAGTAATTAAAGATACGCCAACCTTTGTTGTCTTCAAATCTTAGTTTCGTACACTTGCAGGAGTAACCTTTCTCCTGCAGGATCCTCACGTCGTCCTCCCAATACAGTACGAAAGACAAGAATGTAATCAGTGAACTTCACTGAGCTCTTCTCTGTTATAATTTCTTTTCTTTATAGGATTTTTAGTGCTGATCAGACACAAATCCTTAATCTCTGACACTTCTTAATTTGGGCGTGCGACTTCCTAAATACGTACTTACCTTACACCCTATCTTTTATAATTTGCCTAGGACTTTTTCCAATTTGCGCACGCATGTATAGGTTCAAATAATATGTGCGACTTTCATTTATCACTGTCACAAGTAATCTTTTGGTCTCAAATGCGCGTAACAAGCTTAGGGCTGCACGAAATCCCAGACGCCGGATACGTCTTTAAAAAATCTCCATAATGAGAATTTAAGCCTCAAATTTTTGCACACTGTTACGTCCCCAGTTGGGCCATGGGATGAGGGAGTAACATATAATGAAATAACCGGGAGTTCTGACAGAAAACGAACAATATAACGAGCAAAATAGGTTTATTTGGAAAATAAAGAGAACGAGAGAACACAAAACGGACTCTTTCAAAACACAGGGAGCCGAATCACCAGCTTTTGCCGTGGCTCACTCCAGAGCCAATACGCGCACCCACACACAGCTACGCGGCTCCTGGATCAGGTCGTTCACCCACACACGGCTATCACCCGGTCTCTGCCACACAGACCGACCGCAGGATGAGAGAGAGAGAGAGAGAGAGAGAGACGGCTCCACCTCCGGCCTATATATGCTCCGCCCGCTTAAGTGGCCACAGGTAACCCAGATCAGCAATCAGTGCCGGGAGGAAAAAGGGGCAGAACCTAGAGGGGAGGAGGAGAGGAGAAAAAGAAGACAAACACAAACAATAACACAGGCCGGCGGCCGTAACACTCCCTCCCATAAGAACAAACGTCATGTTTGCCTCTTGCAAAAATTTTTTTCTTTTTTTTTTTTTAAACCAAGAACACACACACCCACACCCAATAGCTGTCTAGCTATAGGCGATTTACCACTCAGTGACCGTTACCTTCATTCTCCATCCACCCACCTCAACTCCTACGGTCAGGGGTGTGAATAACGTAGTTCGTCTCAGACACTTGGCTCTCCACCAAGTAGGGACCCGAGAAACGAGCACTAAGCGCAGAGCCAAGCACAGGCAACAGAACCAGCACCTGATCACCCGGCTGGAACTGTCTTTTCACCGCTTTTTGATCAAACCGTATTTTCATCCCAACTTGTGCCGAAGAAAGAGCCTCCTTTGCCAATGATGTCACACGCTGTAGACGCTCCCTACACCGGGAAACAAAACTGAGCATGTCCGACTTAGGAGAAGGGGACACAAACCGCTCCTTTAGTACCTTTAATGGACCACGCACATTGTGACCAAAAACAAGTTCAGCCGGACTGAACCCAAGGGACTCCTGCTTAGCATCACGGAGAGCATAAAGCGCAAAAGGCACACCTTCGTCCCAATCCCTCCCCGTATCATGACAGTACTTTTTTAAGATGGACTTCAGGGTCTGATGCCAGCGTTCAAGAGCGCCCTGTGACTCGGGATGGTACGCACTGGACACTGCATGAGAGACACCTAAAGACTGCAAGGTTTGTCGGAATGTTTTTGAAAGGAAGTTTGTACCTTGATCGGTCTGCACTGTCTTCGGTAAACCAAAGGTGGTGAAAAATTTTGTCAACGCCTTAGTTACCGCTGGGGCAGTGATTTTTCTTAGGGGGATAGCCTCAGGGAACCGAGTCGACACACACATCATGGTTAGCAAAAATTGGTTACCAGACTTAGTTCGAGGCAGGGGGCCGACACAGTCGACGATCATATGCTCAAAGGGTTCGCCAACAGCAGGGACTGGATGCAGAGGGGCTGGAAACACTACCTGATTTGGTTTTCCTACAATCTGGCAGGTATGACATGTTTTGCAGAAACATACGACGTCAGTTTTTAACCCTGGCCAGAAGAAATGTTTCAGGACTCTATTATATGTTTTTGTAATACCTAGATGACCAGACCATAAGTGCTCATGTGCTAGCTTTAGCACATGTTCACGACATCCCACAGGCAGCACAATCTGGTACACTGTGTTCCAGTCCTCCTCTACCTTACTTTTCTGTGAGGTCCACCTACGCATTAACACCCCGTCATCAACAAAAAATGGCTGCTTGTCAGTACACTCACTAACATCCTCAGCAGCCTCAGCAAAACATTTTGCCAAGGACGGATCACTTTCCTGAGCCTCAGCCAGCGATGCACGGGTCAGCGGCACTGCACCTACAGGACTGTCAGACTCTGGCACCGGCTCTAGGTCCTTCTCTATGCCACCCACTGGATTGCCACCAGGGGGCAACGTTTCTCCAGCTAGAATAGAGGGAAATACAGAGTCGGACAGCGCATCCTCATACTGCCTCCGAGCCTGAGCCCGAGTTAACACACATGCCGTAAATACGCCTGGATGACACTTAGCTAGGCTATCAGGTTTGAGATTTGAAATTGGCACAGTCACCACCTCTGCAACCGGATACACTCGACCACCTGCCATGTCATTTCCCATGATGAAGTCAACCCCATCAATAGGAAAACTATCACAAACAGCCACTGGGAAAAAACCTGTTACTAGTTCTGTCTGAACGTGGACACGATGAAGAGGCGCCGGCACAAAGCCCATTTCAATGCCCCTCACAACCGCACTGGCCTAACAGTCTGACTGGGCGTTTAAAGGCAGGATATCGGCAAGGATGAGGGATTGAGAGCAGGCGGTGTCTCGCAACACCATGACAGGACGCTGATCCTCAGCTTTCCCTGAGAAAGACACCAAGCCTTTAAAAATGAAAGGTTTAAAACATTCATCAGGCTCTCTTCGCCGGCCGACCCGGGTACTGGGAGACACAGTTTTAATCAAACCCACCCCTTTAGGTTGTTTTGTGCCACCCCCCTGCTGCTTCTTCTTCCACGCCACACAATCCGCGATTAGATGACCAGGTTTAGTACAAAAATAACATAATCTCTCACCCTTTTCACTGGGTGAGGGCACAGGGGTACGAGCCGAAAACATTTCACCACGTCTATGAAAAGTGTCAGGCTTTTGCACACTCTCACAGGCCGGAAAATCGCGCTTGAGAAAAGTCACTTTATGCGTCAATGCAAACTCGTCAGCCAGAGAAGCAGCGTGCTGCAGGTTGCTTACCTTCTGCTCATTCAGGTATACTACCACTCGTTCAGGCAAACAGTTTTTGAACTCCTCAAGCAACATCAATTCCCGCAGTGAGGTCCGATTTTCAGCTTTACATGCTGCACACCACCTGTCAAATAAAATGCCTTTCTCTCTCGCGAAGTCAGCATAAGTCTGACCTGACATCTTCTTCAGCCCTCGAAAACGCTGCCGATATGCCTCGGGCACTAACTCATACACACGCAAAATGGCACTCTTCACTTTTTCATAGCTCAAGCTGTCTTCTACTGACAAAGACGCACAAGCCTCCTGAGCCTTGCCTGCCAACCTGCACTGTAAAAGTATAGCCCATACATCTCTCGGCCAGCGTAAAGCAGCCGCAATGCGCTCAAACGCGCCGAAGTAGGACTCCACTTCAGACTCGCGAAACACAGGAACAAGTGAAATGTGCTTACTCACATCAAATGTGGATGCTTCTGATGGCCGCTGGACACCATCAGAGACATGAACCGAACTAACCTGCATTTCAAGCTGACGCAGTTTGATGGTAGTCTCTGCCTCCAACCTTTTGAGCTCCAACTCCCTCCGGAGCTGAAACTCGCGCTCGCGCTCCTCCTTCTCCAACTGGAGACGAGCTAAGCGTATCTTTAAGCGGGCATCAAGCCTGGAACCGGGAGATGACTCTATTGAGTGCGGGACAAACTGCGGTAGTGTGAGCGGTTTCACCTCCACCCTACCACTCCGCGCGTCAGGCGTAACGCCGGCCAACCGAGGCTCAGCCCCCCGTTCAGCCTCCCCCACCAAAGGATCATCCCCACCCGTCATCTCTGAAGACTCCGCCAACGCTGGTAAGCCAAGTACCCCTTCAGCCAGTAACCGGTCCAACACCACGGCCTTTAATTCTGCTTTCACAAGAGTACCTGACGCAGCCACACCAAAATATTCGGCGATCTCACGTAGCTCGCTCTTTTTACACTTGTCCAGCTGTATAAGTGAAGGATTCGCCACAAACTCGTCAATATTAAATGCCGCCATACCCACCGCCATCCTGACGCACACACGCTGTAGTAAACGGCAAGCACCACACGATCTACCAGCAACTGACAAGATAGGTTTTAATGTCGGAGGTCCCCACACATGCACAGTTTCCCCCAGCCCCTACCTGAGCAAAGCTATACCTGCCTATCTTCTGGAGCGTGCTGGGCTCGAGGCGACTTTAAAGGCAGAACTTCACTGACCGAAGCCGTGAAATGCCTACCCCCAACAGGGAAATGTATCCCCGCCCAGGATTACTCCGAAAATAAAAAAGGCAAAATAATAAATGAGTGCTCGTAGGAGGGATCGGAAAATCCCGCTGAACACTCCCCTAACCACCTGAGGAAAACCGCCGTGGAAAGGCCGCCTAGTGAATAACAATCCGACACTATCACCTCCGTGACAGCCACCGAAACAAAACAAAAACGCTGACTCCACACAGGAGAACGCTACCGCTTTCTTACAAAACAATCCCGGACGAGCCCCCAAATATGTTACGTCCCCAGTTGGGCCAGGGGATGAGGGAGTAACATATAATGAAATAACCGGGAGTTCTGACAGAAAACGATGAACAATATAACGAGCAAAATAGGTTTATTTGGAAAATAAAGAGAACGAGAGAACACAAAACGGACTCCTCCAAAACACAGGGAGCCGAATCACCAGCTTTTGCCGTGGCTCACTCCAGAGCCAATACGCGCACCCACACACAGCTACGCGGCTCCTGGATCAGGTCGTTCACCCACACACAGCTATCACCCGGTCTCTGCCACACAGACCGACCGCAGGATGAGAGAGAGAGAGAGAGAGACGGCTCCACCTCCGGCCTATATATGCTCCGCCCGCTTAAGTGGCCACAGGTAACCCAGATCAGCAATCAGTGCCGGGAGGAAAAAGGGGCAGAACCTAGAGGGGAGGAGGAGAGGAGAAAAAGAAGACAAACACAAACAATAACACAGGCCGGCGGCCGTAACACACACATATTTTCAATTATATTTCTTCTAGCTGCAAAGCTGCATTTCCTTAGAGTTATAGGTGCACACTATATACTCCGGATCAATGAGCTTGTATTCAATCTCTTTTCTTTACTTCATAAAATTTTAAAATTTAGGGCTTCCAATTGTGAGAATCTTCTCTTTATCATTACAATTTAGTTTTTAGGGACCTCATTAATTTAGCTTTTCTGCACTCTTTCTCACTCAAGCACACGTTCACTCTGTCTGAGGCCTCCAAGGCATCTCCAACCATAAAAAAAGAAAAAGAGAGAAGACTCACCTATAACAGATGTCTGTCTCCCTCTCTCCCTGGGGTTGGAGAGCTGGAGTTTTTCAGATGCAGAGTCCCTTCTGGGGTGCCAGGAATTTTCTGTTGTGTATTGACGACTCTCCTCGTGCTTGTTTGAGTGGAAGAGAATAAACAGAACTCGAGGCTTCTTTCTTAAGGAATGCTCCTTTTTTTATTATAAGCCATTACATACTCTGCGTGCATGAAGAGAATCCTTGAGGTCAGATTAAAGACTGCTGAGGTCCCTATGGTCAGATTGCAGCCCCGATTCTCTCTCTGTGTTAAGGCGTTGCCCCGCTATATACTAAAATGCAAATGAAGCGATTACATATTAATGTTATGAACGTTTCACCATACATTTTTCCATATTTGGTAATGATGACCAGGGGTACAAGCCTGGATCTTGTCATCTTAAGGGCTTACAGCAATCTTGACATGTATACCTTAAATGGGAAAGCCTACAGAAATAGTTTACATTAAGATGACAGCCAATCGCTCAATTCTATGGTGCTAAAAGCTTTCTCCAATTATACTTAAGCCATCTGTTTACTCTGCGAATTCCTATAAGTTCAACTAAAGCAGGCTCAAAATATACCACACTGGAACATTTTAGGTTTATTTTAAGATTGGATATTTAAATTAGCTTCCATACCTGACAACCCATTGGGGCGTCAACTCAGACACTGAAAGAGGGTGAATGCCCACCTACATGTCAGTCGGAGTAGCCCTTGGGACCATCAGTTTACATCCTTTTTTTACAGAGCTGCACAGATGACAGAAGATGACACAGAAAGCACGGAAGAGGTAAGACATTTTCAAATTTAATTCAAATCGAATAAGTCAGTTCATTTATCATATGAAAATTGACAAACATTGTGCCCCTTCACTGTCCATTGGGTTTATTATAGTTTTCTATATTGTTCTCATATTTTATGTCATATATGTCTTATATTTCATGTTCTATTTCATGTACAGCACTTTGTGTCAGCTGCGGCTGTCTTTAAAGGGCTTTATAAATACAGTTGAGTTGAGTGTCTGCTCTTACCTTCCTATCGCATAAAGGCCACTGTTAAACTACTGTTACACACCATATTAAGCTACACATATTCATTTTTAACTAGTTGCTTATAAGCATGCATATTAGTTCATTAGTAATTATGAAGCACTTATTAATGCATTTGCATGACAATATTCCCATCTAATGGGCCAATAACTAACAGTGGGTTGTTGTACAACCCATCACCTTGTGCTCTACAATAGAAAGACTGGTCCACACTTGGACTGTTATAACTGCATGAATGAATTCATGATTTTCATTAATGAAGTCAAGTCAAGCATGAATTCATAATAGTTCATGTACCCTTACTATAAAGTGTTACAGATACTTTTGAAACTGAAGGGTGGGAGTACAAGGAGTAACTTTTGGTTTAAAATTGGACCATGAACTACAAGCTACTCAAAAAAAGTAGTACCTATTCAGACATGGCATTTTGGCATAATAACCACAAGTACATGTTATTTTGAAATTTGGAAAGTATAGATGATACTGACATAAATTTATTGAGTAAGATGTGTTTCTAAGGAGACTGACTTACCCCAGCAATCATACAATTTGTATAAATCAAGGACACAAACCACTGTGCTTCAAATCCAAATTATCCTGCATCAGGTATTTATTTATGAACAAAACAAATTTGGAAATAATGTAAAAATAAATAATATTTTCCTTTTTTCACAGTTCGTAGAGATCAAATTCACAAAATACAGATTTCCTAAGTACCCTGTAGTTCAATTTCCAGCTTCATCCAATACCTTTTTATCACATTCAATGTATTACCTGTGGTACCACACTAATGAATAAATGTATAAAGCAGCCGGCAAAACAAAATACCAAACAAAACGTTGCAGGCCTGATACTTTACCGGTGTTTCTCAAAGTCAGTTTAAACAAAATGGCGTCCAGCTGTAGGCAAGGGGGCAAATGTCAGGGGGTGGCGAGGATGAAAAGCAGCGAGGGAAACGATGGGGGAACAAAAGGCCTCAGATGTGTGCCATCCTTCTGGGAAACTGCAGCCAGCACGGGTCCCACTCTCGTCGTCTCCTTCAACAAATTAAAGAATCTAAGTGTCCATGCCATCACTATTTTTGGGTAAAATTAGCGCTAGCAAGGGGAAAAAACTAACATGACGATAGCATTTCACAATTTGAATTAGCAGGATTAGCCACAAGCGGGAATTAGTGACTCAATTTAGCACTAAATTTGACTGCAACAATACATCACAGTAAATATTTGCCTGGGAAGATGAATTGTAAGTAATTTTCGGAAAAGCTTTTCGTCAGCTCCAATTAAAATATACTTTTTATTCAAAACCTCTGTCAGACAACTCTCTCTCTCTGGCTTTTCTTAGCTTGTCGGCAAAGAAAAAAATCATTGACACTCACAGACATTTTCAGACCCAGCAGCCAAAATCCCGCCCTTCAAACAAACAACAGATGCCTATTGGCAGGCAAAACATTAAACAACCAATGAATGAAAACAACTCAAAACCAAGTTAGATCTAAACCTGGACAAACATAGACATATATACATAGACGCCGCATTGTGCGCTGAATTGTACGTCAACATCATTTTGGCTGTGGCAAAGTGGAGTGCAACCCTTAAGTTGCAGAATGGCAACAAACGGAAAAAGCTGTGCAAGAGTATTCTTTTCCAAGGTTTTTAACTTGGAAACACACACAGACTGCAATTGTTCATGTTCATTATCATCATTCATGTATGTAAACGTGAGTGCTCTTAATTCAGAAAGCCCTCTTGTCACATACATTTTAGGATCTGGTTATTATAGACACTGATTAAATGTTAAATATAAATATTTCAATATTTATTGTCACAGTAACAGAGTATTGCAGCAACGGGCCAACCTGCTCAATAAGGCGTCTATGCATATATGTCTATGTGGACAAACGCTATTCAACCTAACATGAAAGGTGTGATGCATTCAAAGGCCATAGTAATATAAACCTTTAAGGCAACTGCATCTATTTCAGTAATATATTTGATCCCATTACCTTTTTAACACATTGAACAAAAAAATACATTTTGAAATGCTTTTTTTTCAGTTTTAAAACATATACTCCATATTTTGTCAGAGTTTTAGGTCTGGTAGTGAGATAGCAATTCCCTTACCCTAGTTCTCCCCTTCTTGGCAAAATGGATGAACAAACTGGTAACAGAGGGACAGTCGGAGAAGCAAAGTGAGCTGTTTGTTGTTGTTTTTTTCATACACAGTTTATCGCGGGGTCTCGTGCACATCCAGGATTCTCGTGTGATCTCGCGTGAATACGGCTGGCCTGCTATGCTGCCGACACGCGCCCTGTGTGAGTTGACGCTGTGCAGATAATGGAGCTAAACCGCAGCACAGCTGTTCCGCAGCGCTTACGTCCAATGTGTGCGTCCCCAGTTAGGATTTGTTAGGTTTGTCTATTTCCTTGTGTTTTCTGGTATTTCACTGCCCTTCATGTTCTGTGTCAGTTTTGTCTAGTCCCTGTATGTGCAGGCTGGTGTTGAGGCAATCTTAATTCACCTCCCCGAATTGGTTGATGCAAGATGAGCACTCAGAAGACGTGGATCCGTTCAAAGTCTTTATTCCAGTTATAACAACAGCTGTTGGAGATCCTACCACAGAACATACATCTGTTACAGCCAAACGCCAAGTAAGATCTGAGGAGTTCTTCCGGCTCCCTGTTCTTATACCCCCCACACCTGTTTACCAACATCACTTCTTGCCTTAACTTATATGGTTATATGTCCCTTTAGACTTTAACTGCTGTAAATACTATTTTCCCTTTTGAGGGCGCAATCCTTTTGCTCTATCTTGTGAAAACCTTTTTACAACACTCCTAAAATAGCCCTATAGTCAACACTGACTGTTTTTTCTGCTGAGTCGTAAACTCCATACATCTGTTCGATGCATTCACTCTATTATACCTTCCTTAAACATTGTATTTACTTGAATAGTTAGTGGGTTTGTGCTCTACATCTATATCCACAATTCCCTCTTTTGATCTCCCACAAGGAGATCACATTTTCCAAATCTATAATTATCATGACTAGTCCTATTCAGAATCAATAGTATTAAGTGGCTTGTTATCATTCCTAATAACGCCTAAGGATATCTTTATCACTCTCCACTTGTGGGTCCTCCAATTGAACAAGTGGCATCATCCCATGGATGTCTTTTTTCTCTATTGCAGCTGTTATCAACCTTAGTGAGAGGGAACGGATACAGGGAATACAGCAACAACCACACGTAACTATAATGGCTAAAAACATAGAAATGGAAATCATAAGGGACATAATAAGACCTTTCCATTAACCAAACATGCCTCTATATCAAATTACATATACTGGAAAACACTATATAAAGTAAGTAATTATATATATAAATATTTAACCGTCTAATACAAATCTTAATCTTCCTACACCCGGGTCTGTCCTGTGACACCCAGCTTACTCATTGCCCACATAAACATCCCTAGAATAACACACCACATGTAGGAGAGGAGCGCTTATTTCACCTCCTCCCGTCTTCCAGCTCTTCTTTCTTCGGGCCCCAGGGGTAGACTGCCCTGGTGCCCTGATCACCACCCGGGGATTATTCTGCCCCTGTGCAGGTGGGATCTATTTCTAAGCCAGCCGGCTCAGTGCTCTCAGCTTGAAGATCCTTCTGGACCTCAATTAGGGAACGTTGTGGTTCCTCAGCCACGGCACACTGGCTCCAGTGGAACCAGGTCTCACCTTTACCCTTCAGACGCACAGCGTGGGAGGTCCTCTCCGTGACCTGGAATGGCCCTGTCCAGCGGACCACTTCGGACCACTTTCGTTTGATGACTCTCAACAAAACCCACTCTGCTTCTGGAGGTGCTGTCTTCGTGGCACTCTCCTGTTGGGCCTTCACCTGCTTGGAAAATGCTGACACCAAGCCCTGTAGTTCATGGAAGTAACTTTAGAGGTTAGGTTTTGATCATCACTTTTCATCAGGGGTAACTTAGAATACGGTCCGGGGAAAGCCCTCCCCGTCTGGAGTTCATGTGGGGTGAACCCAGTACTCTGATTGACTGAGGTCCTAATAGACATAAGAGCCAGAGGTAAAGCATCCACCCAATTCAATTTAGTCTGTGCACAGATTTTTGCCAATTTGCTTTTTACTGTTTGATTCATTCGTTCCACTTTTCTTTGTGACTGTGGGTGATAGACGGTACCAAAAGAGTGTTTCAACCCCAACATTACCTCTACCTGCTGGAGATCCTGATTTTTAAAATGTGTCCCATTATCGGATCTAATCTTTTCAGGAAAACCATGCCGTGGAATATACTGATTTACCAGAAACTTAATTACCGACTTACCATCTTCCTTCTTGGTGGAGCATGCCTCTGGCCATCCTGTATAAGCATCCACACACATCAACACATACCTGTACCCTCTGACTGAATCTATCATATCTGTGTAATCTATAATAATTTCTCTCCCTGGGTTTGTCTCTAAGGGGTACCTACCTGGTTCTGGTCTGACAGTTGGTCTAGCGTTGAATTGTGTACATTGTTCACATGTTTTGATTAAGTACTGGGCCATATCTTTCAAGAAAGGATGCCACCAATTTTGAAGATTTCTCATCATTTGGACCACACCCACATGTCCCACTCCATGTTATCCAGCATAACACTTATGTACATCAGTATTACTCTATATCCCCCTTTTCTCTGGAACAGAATGCCATTAACACAATTTCCTGTTCCAGAGACATCTAGATAGAATGGTAAGTGATAGTCTGGTGTAGCTAACTCAGCAGCCGTCGCAAGTGATTGTTTAAGTGAAATAAACGCTGCTTCAGCCTCCAAATTTGCGGTCAGGTTACGCATACCCTGTTGTCTGACAAGGTCTCTTAGTGGTTGTGTCAGTCCGGTGTAGTTGGCTTTAGTTTGGTATCCTGTCAGGCCTAAAAAGGAGAGCATGTCTTTTACCTTAATTGGCTTAGGGTGATGTAAAATAGTTGATCTGTGTTCTGGAGACATGCTGACCCCCTTTTGTGATATCATACGCCCTAGGAATGAAACCTGTTTTCTGGCTACCTGAAGTTTAGTCTTGCTTACCTTAAAACCTTTATTTGCCAAGTGTTGTAAAACAGAACGTGTCGCATTGATACAAGAGGCTGCTGTAGGTGCGGCTACCAGTAGATCATATACATACTGTACTAGTGTTATATCTTCGGGTAAAGGACAGTCACTCAGTGCTTCTTTGAGTACCTGATTAAATAGGCCAGGTAAACCAACTCTGAGAGGGGTCCAGGTTTGCTAGAGCCACATATGGATTTGGTACCGGTACAGTGGGTGTGGTCAAAATGTTGTTAATTGCCCTAAGGTCATGTGCCATGCGGTATTTACCTGTCCCTTTCTTCTCCACAGGGAGGATAGGTGTATTCCAGGCTGACTGAGAGGGTTCTAACACACCGTTCTCAATGAGTCCTTCTATTGTGTCCTGGATCCCTGTCTCAGCCTGTGGTTTGTGGGGATATTGACGTACCCACAATGGTGTATCAGTATTAACTGAGAATGTGATAGGTGCGCAATCTGTTAGCCCTACATCTGTGGGACCTTGTGCCCACAGATAGTCAGGTAATTTGTTAATCATTTCTGCTGTCAGGTAGTGGTCTGTCTTCTCCCTACCATGGTGCCTGGTAATGTGGTCATGCTCCATGACAGCAGAATTAGATGCTGTTATCGCTATTTTGTATGTTTTAGCCAAAGCAGAGTACTGTACTTGTGGTATGTTAGTGTTCTGCCACTCAGTCTGGGCTAACGCCCTCTTTCCCACACCTCCTAATTCTTTAGCTTGGTGTTGTGGATGCAGCGCTAGAGAGACATGTGGTGCAGCTTCATCTGACATCATGTACCACTGCAACAGCTCAGGACTCAGATCTACCCCCGCAGCTACTCCTTCGGGTGCCACAAAAATATTTCGAATTTCAATTGACCAGCTTTTACCTTCAAGCTGGTCCTGAAATTTGTCTTGGTACCAATCTGTTTCCAATCTGTCATAAAAGAGGGTAACGTGAGGGGGATCAGGAGGAGAGACATACGGCTCGAGCTGGGTGATCCAGGGCTTCCACTCCTGATAAACAGAGAGGATACCACGTTTCTCTGGAGTTTCAGGTGTTAGCATTCCCCAATAGATGTCAGCATACTGTTCTTCCACAGATCTGAGGAGATACTGCCCCTCTGTGTTAGTACTGGCACACTGAAAGTCAATTCCATCTGGCAGAGTTACCACTAGTCCATCAGGGTGACACAGAATAGATACCCCCAACTTAATGAGGAGGTCTCTCCCCATTAGATTCATCGGCACTGTAGGTGAGTGCACATATGGATGTTTTATAGTCTGTCCACCCAGCTGGGTGAGAAGTGGCACTGTGATTGGCAGAGTCTGTTTTTCCCCAGAGAAGCCCATTACCGTAATAATCTTTGTTGACAGTGTGTTTGGGGGCGTGTGAATCAAGGTGGAACAAGTGGCCCCGGTGTCTACTAAAAACGGCAATTTTTTTGTTCCCACTCTTAGGGACAGCATTGGGTCTGCTATATTAATGCTGCTGGGTCTCTAGGTGGGTCGTGTCATTGCTGTTGATGCATTCCCCACTCCTCCCATTGGTCCCATCCTGTGACTGGCAGTTGGTGGTTCACAGGGTGGGTGGTGGCTTGACCTTTGATTGGGCATGGCACGGTGTCTGAGCCGCAAGTTAGAGGCAGACCATGTTGTCCCCATTTGCGTCCTGCCGGGTTTGGGTTACCCAAATCTTCCCTGGGATACAGGTAGGGACAGCCACGTGCCCAATGTCCTTGCTCCTGACAGTAGTAACAGCGGCCTCCTCCTGGCACTCCTCTTAGTGGTCCGCCCCTTCCTCGACCCCCTCTCCACATGCCTCTGCCCCTCACTGGTCTGACCCCACCTCCCCGTGCAAACTGCTGAGATGGTTGTGGCACCCAAGGGGGAACAGGATAAAGATCAGGAGTCCCTGGCGGCTCAGCGGCTACCATCACCATAGCCTGTGATTTATCTTGTTTTTTCTTATCATTCACTTTTTGTTTCGCCTCTAGTATCTGCATCCTCAACAGCTGTGCCTGTAGATCTTTAATTGTGTCTTGCTCGCCCTCATGTGTGTCTTGTGCTCTAGATAAATGATGTATAAGATGTTTTTCCCAAATGTGACTCACACCCTAGCATGTCCAGATTATTCTTCATAGCATTTCTCACTTCCTCTGGAACACCCTCTAAAATGGCCTGTCTATACCACTCTCTCTGTACCCCTGTCTTTCCTGGATGACAGCCTGTATGTTTAACCCACGTGTCTTTACCTTTATCTAAGAACTCATGTGGGTTCTGTTTTGGATCCCATTTTAATTTAGGCATAACTGCTGCATTAGGGAGGGGGTACTTCTCTCTCATCACTCTCCCTACTCGTGTACTAACCTGTGTGAACGGCATGCTATCATCTGTAAGTTGGGTTTGGGCCTGTTGTTCAATCTCGTGTACATCTGCCCCTGTCAAGCATCTAGCTATCACTGCTCTGAAATCTCCCAGAGCTAACCTGTGTCCTGCTGTGAGACTGTCCAACTGACTTAGCCATAAACCCCCCCCTTCTGCTACTGGGGGTAATTTATCCACTAGGGCCTGTACGTCACCTATTCCAAAGGGGCGATATTTATGATGGTTTCCTGTGCCAATTAAGGGGTATTGGAACGCTAGGGGCTGTGTAGGGTTTCTGTGGGATCGGGTCATCATGTGGTGGGTTCTACCTGTGGCTTGATCAAGCCCATAACAGTCAGTTATGTCAGTTAATAAATCCTGTTCCTCTTCTTCCCCTGGCTGGTCTGATCCTTCTGCCTCCCACATCCCTTGCATGAACCCTGTGACGTCTGCCTTTTTCCCTATTTTCGGCCCATCCTCCCACTTCCCAGCTGCCCTAAGATACACCTTCGCCTGTTCTCGGTCTGCTTTGGGAATGCGGGGGGTACTTTGGGCCTTTCGGGCCGCCTCTATTTGCTTTCTCTCGTCTTCTTCTCTAGCCTCCCTGTCTACCTGCCGTATTAGTTTGGCCATTAGCTCCTGTTCCTGCCTTTCCTCGTCTATTTGTGTGCGCTCTAATTGTTCTTCTCGTGTTCTACGTTGTGCAAAGGGATCGTCTTTCTCAGTCTCAGGCACTTCTGGCTTCCGAGGTGTACATTCTATAGGTCTATATTTAGTTGATGTGGTGTCAGCGTCACTTCCTTGTCCAGTCCAGTCTGAGTCTGGGTCATCGTCAATGTGTAGCTTACCCTCTGTAAGCTATATAGTGGGATAAATACCCACCGTAGGCGGTGCACTAGGAGGGGCATATGGAGGTGGAGATGTAGGTTGTGAGTCTGGTCTTACCTTATGTTGGCATGATGGCTTCCCTTCATCCTTATTCAAATGTTCAACGCTTTGCCACCAAACTGCCAGCTCAGACCATCCCCGTCGATCTTGATCTAGATCTTTCCTTTCCTTTTTCCACTTGCCTTTTTTGCAGTCTACCTGCTTTCTTTTCCTTCCCTTGTGCCTCATCTCTCCTGACTGCACATTCCTTCTCTTTCTGTCATAGCCAGGCTCCTAAGGAGCCTGTATCGGAGAGCCTTTTTCCGTCATATTTAACTAGCTGTTCTAGCTGTTTCCTCACACTCTTTAACCTAGCCTCCTTATCTTTTCTCTCTATAACTCTGGCCGCAGCCATCATTACATTAGCAATTTGTTCTTCAAACGGCTTACAGGTCCACACGGGGCCCCATCCGCCGTTATTTTTATCAAATTCACCTTTTATTCTACACTATCCTACTAATCCTGGCTAAACTTTGAAGCCAACTGGTTTGTATGGAATAGCCCCAAACAACCAGTCCTATTCAGTAGTAGAGTCAGAGCAGCCAGTCAGTTTATATGGCATAAACCAGAGCAACTGACCTTTATGACAAAAATGACCACTTCTGTTCACACCACAAAGGTTTCCTCCGTCTGTTTTTTTTTTTTTTTTTTTTTGTCAAGACACTGCTCTATATGACTCTTACTGAAGACACTTCAAAGTTATAGGTTTTACACACTTAATTTCCCTCACAAAACACAAACAGACAATTAGACATCAAAGATACAGCAACATTTGCAATTTTAACACAACATTTAACACAATATTTCAACACATAATTTTCAGCTGAGCCTTTAAAACACATTTACAATTTAATTATACCTCATGGGACCCTGTCCCAGCCTTTGTGGCGATTTTTACGGGATTTTAACCCAACAGACTTTCCTCTAGAATTTCCGGACATATTACACTCCGAGGGCTTCCGTCCCCCCAAAAATTTACGGAGATCTTACACTCCGATGGCTTCAAACCATTGAATTTACGAAGTTCTAGCTTCGAGGGACTCTAACCCACTAGAATTTCCGGAGATATTGCACTCCATGGGCCTCTTTTCCCCACAAAAGTTTACGGAGATATTACACTCCTATGGCTTCAAACCTAGTCGGATTTCGGGGGCCTTGAACTCCCCGGGTCTACTAACCCAGCTGCCCCCTTAGGGCACCGTCCCTGCGTCCACGGACGGCTTTGTCCCGCCACGACCAAGGCAGTCTGATATTTGTCTTTTTTGCCAATTGAGGTATTTTACACTTCTTTACTCTTCTTATTTTCTCAATCTCATTAATTATCTCTCATTAATTCTGGCCGTTTACCAAACTTTGCAACGATCACACGCTTTAAATTTAGAGACTTCACACTCACAGATCCAGGATACTTAATTTAGCTTTTTCAATATGCAGAATTTGAATTAAACAGGCTTCTGCTTACCTTCTGTTAGACCTGGTCTGTGTCCTGTCTCGCTTGTGTGTTGTCCTTTAAGCCAAAACCAGCTCTTCCTGCATCCCGGACGAGCCCCCAAAACTGTTGAGGCAATCTTAATTCACCTCCCCGAATTGGTTGATGCAAGATGAGCACTCAGAAGACGTGGATCTGTTCAAAGTCTTTATTCCAGTTATAACAACAGCTGTTGGAGATCCTACCACAGAACATACATCTGTTACAGCCAAACGCCAAGTAAGATCTGAGGAGTTCTTCCTGCTCCCTGTTCTTATACCCCCCACACCTGTTTACCAACATCACTTCTTGCCTTAACTTATATGGTTATATGTCCCTTTAGTCTTTAACTGCTGTAAATACTATTTTCCCTTTTGAGGGCGCAATCCTTTTGCTCTATCTTGTGCAAACCTTTTTACGACACTCCTAAAATAGCCCTATAGTCAACACTGACTGTTTTTTCTGCTGAGTCGTAAACTCCATACATCTGTTCCACGCATTCACTCTATTATACCTTCTTAAACATTGTATTTACATGAATAGTTAGTGGGTTTGTGCTCTACATCTATATCCACACTGGGCATGGCTGACCTGTTTCTCCGACCACTCCCTCGTTGATCCTCACCTACTCTGCTATCACACCTGTATCTCATCAAGCTCCTGCGGTATTTAACTCCAGTTCACCCTCCCAGACTCTCCAAATTCGTTGTTGAACCTTTCGCGGTAAGTTCACAAGCAGGTCGGAGAAACTTACTTGTTACAGAACTTTTGTTGTGATATTTTTGGATGCCTGTTTTTGATGCTCGTTTGTCTGCTTTGGGCACCAGCCCTGCCACACTCAGCCTTCCTTTGTCTGCTCACCTGTCTTCATCATCCTGCCCTAAAGATTCTCCCCTGGACTTTACTTGTAGTAAATTTTTCGTGTCACATCTTGTAAATAAAACCTTCAAAGCAATTCCTGCTTGTTTTCTGCATCATGGGTTCATTGTTTCGCTGTGAGCTCAAGCTTAGGAGCACTCCAAAGTGGTCAGATGAATACGTCAGCCCCTGGGGGATGAAGTGACACTTTGATTGACATCATTTTCCACAGAACAGGCTGTAGAAACATTTATCTTTTTATCACTAAAAACTAGGGTTGTGAACGAGAGACTGATGCGACCGGATATTCGGTTTAACAAGTGAGTGTTGGTAGCAGACTCCTCAATCGATATGAATTAGCCAAGAATTCCTAGATGAATGGTTGCATAGTCATGGATCGGGTATCACAAGACTTGGAATCGGTTGGCCGCTTCAAATCAGTCAGCTTCAATCAGTTTCGCTTTTGTCTGTTTTTACGACCGGCAGTCTTAGACTTTTTTTGGTCCATGTCTAAAAATAAATACATTGACGTATGATTTTGTTGTTCTTTTTTTTATTTTTATTTTATTTTTGCCAGTGCCATAAAGCAACAATGCTTGGGATATGTGTTTTTTTTACATATTTGAAATAATAATAAGATAGTCACTTTAATAGAGTTGGCTTCTTTATTTTATAAAATATCTACAATAAATATTAACCGTGGAATCAAATCAAACACTGTATCGTTCTGTATCAAATCGGTCTGTAATAAACATATATCGTTTTTGAATCACATCGTAACGTGTATCTAGATGCGTATCGAATCATTTATCACAGAGAGATGTGAAACCCTACTAAAAACTGTATCTATGTGCTGCAGCACTTTCATTCGATGATCCTGACTGACCATGAGCACCATGAGTCAGAGATATATTGTTGGGAGAAGCCCTGTGAACTTCTGCTGCAGTAAACTGGTCCTGTTGAAGACAGTGACATCACAGAGTTATTTTACTTTATTACAGTTCTCTACATTTAAAAAAAACAATTCTCTGGTGAATTCTCAGCACAGAGACAGAGGTCACTGTCAGAGGCCTTTCAGCATGGTCAAGTATATCCAGGTAGCTGATAAAGGTAAGATTTAGTCATCTCCAGCATTAGTTAATGTTAGTTTTCAAAGAGTAATTGGTCATCATAGTTGTAATTTTAGCCAACTGATTAAATAGACATAATACCAATAATTGGTATCTGCAATACTGGCCCTGTATTTACTTGGTATCGGATCAGTACCACATTCTGTAGTATCGCACACCCCTAAAATGACCCCATGATTATTAAATGACATTAAATCAAAAAATGCTCAGTTAAACTGAAATATGAACAGCTGTTTTGTACTGTTGTGTTCTATTGCCACAGCAGGTCCTTCAGCAGAGATACTCACAAATTTGTGACGGTTTTAACAGTTCTTTGTTATAGAACAGACAATACACACTCTTAGGAGTCGTTTGTGTTTGCGTCAGTGTAAAATTTGACTTCATGTGAAAGCAGAAGAGGAAGTCAAAACTGTTTTTAATCTAATAGAGATAGACAAGTCTTGAGCTTCTGGGAGGGTGTTTCCATGGTAATAGTTAAGACAACAGATATACAATCAGCATCTACGGTGCACTACTGAGTGTGAAATGTAATCCTAAAGATATACCACTTATTATAGAGACAATGACCTCATACCTGTCACAAAGTGCTGAGGTCACAGATGGTTAAACATCCTTACATTTTAAAGTGGATCAGTTTTGTTTTTTTTACAAGTTCTGCTTGTCTATTTCCTTATTTATTTTGAAATGAGCCTGTATAGATAGATTATAGATTGATTTTATTTTAGAGGGCCAAACCCACTGCAAAAGAACACTAAACTGTGCTGCACATGGCCTCTTATTTTATGTTGTGATTATGGTTCTTATTTATACTATGCATATAAAATTAGGAAGAGGTAATCACAGTGGAGCAGAGCTAAAAGAACGGTGGAGGTTTGATTTACATCCATCAGGTGGATGCAAACTTCACTGAATGATAATGTTGCTCTGTGTCTGTAGATATAGGCTGTTTGCCAGTTAGACTGTACCAACCTGGTGTTGTTTTTGTGCTTAATTGACAGGAATAACATATGCAAACTAACACTAACTGGCACACAAGTTGTTCGGATGTACTGTACTGTAGATCTCTTTGCAGTTAGTCATAGTGGGTGTTTCAGGCAGTTACTTTCTGTATACGGTGTGTCAGACTCAGAGACAAGCATTTAAAATGACTCAGATACAATGTGAATATCGTGTTTATTTAGAATGCTGTAGAAGGCTTTCACAGTTTGCCCTGAGGCCACATCTCTACAACCCAGACCCCTACAACAATAGAGCCACAATGGCCACATTTATATTTTATCCTTGTGTAAATTGGTATTTTTGAGTGTAATCTGACTGTGGTAACTGTTGTGGAGAAATTGCTGAAGTCAAAGGTCAATGGTGAGGTCAGGAGGGAAGAAAGTGTTCAGGAGCCTCTGATGTCTTATGCTGTATTATTTATTGACGCTTGGCCAAGGAGAACTAGAGACACTCTCAAAGTTCACCTGAAGTGCTTGAGTCGGTCTCGCATTTTGACGAACTCGTAATGGTGGATAAATTTCAAACCCAAAGATCACACCCCAAATACTATACGCCCCAGAATTAGTCAAAGAGAATGTCTTTACTCTTGGAGGTGTTATTGTCAACACATTCTAGTCTGGGGACACAGATGTCCGCTTACGCAGATTGGACCGGCAACAACAAGCTATCTATTATGACTAAGAAGGCAGCAACAGGCCTCTTCAACCCTGGCCACCACAGTGAGATATAGTGGCACCTAGTCATAAGACAAACAGTTAATACTGCCGTGGATCACAAGGCTCACACGTGACCTCGTGTAACCCTAAAAAAGAAAATTCCATAACAGTAACTATGGATAGCTGCACACATGTATTTGTTATGATTACTTTGGGGCGGCTCGTCCACTAATCAGATGATCGGCGGTTCTGGCTCTGCAACCCATCAGCATTCCCCGGGCCTGAAATCCTCCTCTTACTGGTGGTACGAACACTCCCCTGGTGTTCTGAGTTCAGAGTCCAGGGAGCCCAGCTAACAAACGGAGCTAACATTAGCTAACAGCAGAGTGAAAACCATAAAACAGTGTGAGAACGGACATACAAGTCAGAAACCATTCACCGGATTACAAGTTAGTGAAACGTCATTTAAATCTGTTAGTTTATGGATAAAAGCTAAGCAATACAGCTCATCAGCCTGGGGAATTTCATTTTTGTGGCAGGTGTTGAACTGGAAATCTATTTTAAGTTTTTTCAGGGACCTTAAGGAACCTAAATTATGATCCTTTTATTATAGTTATGTAATTGGAAGTCTGGCAATAAGTGCATACCACTGAGGGACTAGAGAATACAGGATTAGCTTCTGCATGTTTCTCTCCCTTCCCACCAGACAGCAGTGGCAGAGCTGTAACAATAATGCAACAGTCTGCTGCTCAGGTGAAAACAGGTCATACAGTTTGCCAAACCAAGTTTTAAATAAAGACACTGCAGGGAATTCAAGTCATACATTTCTGGATAAAGACACACTGGAGATTCCAGGACACCCTCACAGTGAAAAATACTCAGTTCATTACACAACAGAGTGCTGAGCAATCTTTAGGAAAATTGGCGAGTTTTGCAGTGAAGCTACATCGGGGGGAATTACTGCTGTGTAATTATTTGTGATACATTTTGTCAAAGTTGCTAAAAAAAGACCGACGATAAGGGTGATACATCAAATCAAATTTTATTTGTATAGCCCAAAGTTACAAAGTACATTTGCCTCTGAAGGCTTTACAATCTGTACAGGGAGTGACACCCTCTGTTCTTAGACCCTTGGTTCCAGTGAGGAAAAACTTGCCCACAAAAAACCTTAAACAGGGAAAAAAGAGGAGGGATCCCTTTCCCAGGACGGACAGACGTGCAATGGATGTCACGTGTATAGGACAGATCAGATGGTGTAGTCCCCCGGCAGTGTAATCCTACACTCAAAAAAAAAATTCATTGGATTAACGTAATTTTACCTTGCCACCTATATTCCATCTAAAGAAATCATGTTAAGTCAGTCTATTTTGACTGTGTTAGTCTGATTCAAGTGAATTAAGTTAGTCCAACACAATTCAATCGTGTTGAATGAACTAATATAGCTTTTGCCTGTTATACTAATGTAAATCTTGTTGGATGAACTAATATAGCTTTTGCCTGTTATACTAATGTAATTCTTGTTGGATGAACTAATATAGCTTTTGCTTGTTATACTAATGTAAATCTTGCTTTAGTGTTCTTTTCAGTTAGTGTAAGCTATATTTTGAATTTAATTACCAAAGATCAATTAACATACATTAAGAACATACAAAAACATTTACATTTTTTATTAAACACGTGGGTGCAACAGAACTGACACTGGATCTTTACCATTGTCTTTTTTTTTTTTATGCATCTTCACAACATGCCACAGTACTGTCAGGCCCGGACTCAAAGGAGGACTCCGATGCAGAGATTGGCAGAGAGCTGTTTTATTCAGATCAACAATTCCCTCGACTGAGTGAGGCTATGAAAAAAGGCCTAAACTAGAGAAAACAAAAAAATCACTCCAAAGGAGGAAAAAAACTCTAAACTACTATATTTAAGATTAGCAAAATCAAAATCACTCACAAGGAGGAAAAACAAAAGGCTACGAAACATTAACTTAGGGCGTCTAACGAGGCTGAAAAAACACTAGGCTATACACTAGGAAACAAAAGGGCTAAACTAAGAAGTTACAACAAAAAATCATTCTTACGAGGAAGGAAAACAAAAGAACACTATATAATGCTGTGACTGTGGGCTATAAAATAAGGCTTTGGTGAACGCTACAAGAGACGAAACACTTCAGCACGGGACAAAGGGAGACACAGACAATATATACACAGGGTAATGGGGAACAGGTGGAAACAATCAGGGCGGTGTTGAGGCAATCTTAATTCAACCCCCCGAATTGGTTGATGCAGGATGAGCACTCAGAAGACCTGGATTTATTCAATTATAACAAAAGCTTTTGGAGATCCTACCACAGAAAATGTATCTGTTACAGCAAAAAGCCAAGTATCTGAAGATCTGAAGAGTCCCTGCTGCTTCAGTCTTTTTATACTCTTCTCCACCTGTCCACTGACGTCACTCCTCTCTTCCTGTTCTATACGTGGCTGCCCTATATGGTTATTTTTTAGCTGCTTAAAATAGGATGTTTCCCCTTGTAAGGGGTGCAGTCCTTTTGCACTGTCTGTGCAAACCTTTCTGAGACATTCCTGAAGTAGCCAGTAGAAAAATTAGAACTGGTCAGCATGAGTGTGTGTCCCTGCTGAGTGGCACACTTCTTGCTGTTACATTCATTTGCTTCTTTTTACCTTCTTTAAGCATTGTGATTACTTTATTAGTTGGTGTGTTTGTTTTGTACATCTATATCCACAGCGGGGAAGACAATCAGACTGGTGACACATGAGGAAGGGCAAGTGACCTGAAACGAGAGGACAGGTAAAAATCAAAATAAAACAGGAAATGACGAGACAGGACAAAAACCCAACTGTGTCTTAAATCCTTCCAGGATCAATTGAACCAATTTTCTCTAAGACTCAAGTTGTTTGTGTCAAATATTAACCATATGATGCATTTGGGAATGCTGTTTCAGAGTTCAGCATTTACAGTCTTGCAAAATTTTAAGTTTAACATTCAACATGAAACATTTCTTTTTTCAACCTTTGTCACAAATGCTTGTAGAATATTTTAGGAACAAAATAATTGCGACTGTGTAAGAAAACAGCCTTAAAACAACCTTCCAGGATTTTTGCATGAATGGTCTCATTTCAAGTTTTAAAATTCTCAGTGCAACAACTAAACTTTATAAAACATTTGTAAAAATGCAGTACAATGTGTGCATAACTATAAAAATATGCATGTTATTATTTTAAACACTGAATTATTACAATCAACACATGCACATTTTTGTTTTTAAATCAGAAATGGTGAAAAATTACGGATCAAAGGAATGTCAGAAAATCTTTGTAAACAATACTCAACTTTAGGAGCTCAAAGTGCACATTGACACAGAAACTGTTTTTCAAAACCCGTATGAATACAACTGCTCCAGCCACAATTGTCCATCTAGCAAAACCAGTCTGGATGTGTGTTCAAAAACACTGGAGGCAGACACGGTCAACACTTTTAAGAGTAGACTTAAAAATTTCCTTTTTGATAAAGCGTATAGTTAGGGCTGGCTCAGGCCATCCCTTAGTTATGCTGCTATAGGATTAGACTGCCGGGGGACTCCCCAGGGTTATGCCTAGCCAGGCACGGTATTGGTTAAAGATGTAGTCACATCTCCCTTACCGAAAACCCTCCCTCCTACTCTGCCTCTCTCTCTCTGTCTCTCTCTCTCTGTCTCTCTCTCTCTGTCTGTCTGTCTCTGTCTCTGTCTCTCTCTCTCTCTCTCTGAACATGTCTTATTAATGCATGTTACTAACCAAACTTCCCCGGAGTTTCTGTGCTCTGTCGTCCAGCAGGTTTTTCGTGGATCGTGGCTGCTCCTGGACGACGCCCACTACACATATAACCACTGTCATTATTACTACTATATCTGCTACTGTGGTCACTTTATCATTCATTGTCATTCTGTCAGTCATTGTAAATGTACAAAATGTTTATGTTGATTGTCCTGTACACGTGACATCCATTGCACGTCTGTCCGTCCTGGGAGAGGGATCCCTCCTCTGTGGCTCTTCCTGAGGTTTCTTTCACATTTTTTCCCTGTTAAAAGGTTTTTTGTGAGCAAGTTTTTCCTCACTCGAACCGAGGGTCTAAGGACAGAGGGTGTCATTCTCTGTACAGATTGTAAAGCCCTCCGAGGCAAATGTACTTTGTGACTTTGGGCTATACAAATAAAATTTAATTTAATTGAATTGAATTGAATTGTTCTGTGTCATCTCCATTTTCAACATATGAGATGACAATCTTAATCCCAGTCCATAGTGTTAAACTAAATTGTCTGTTAGAACATTTTTCTTTTAATTTTGAACTTTCAAAAAAAAAAAAAAACTGCATTGGCAGAGATGTGGACAAATGCCATGCGTGCATCAGTCATCAAGCTTTGCGGTAACGTATTGCGTCACTTCCGGTTGCCACGGTGCTCTCTGCTCTGTTCACCTGAACAGATTTTCGTATATTTCTCACATCAGCGACTATCTACTTATCGCTGCACTATCCTTTGACTTGTTCTGTCTGTGCACGAACAGGTCTCTTAACTCTAGTAACCACTATCTGCTAGTTTCACCAGTATCTGTTAGCCACACTAACTAGCCTAGCTATAGCAATGGTGTCTCTCTGCTCTCCTCCTCTCTCCTCTCCTCTCTTCTGTCCCGTGTGCCACATGTTTAGTTACTCCTCGTCCTTCTTTAGTGATAACGGTACTTGTAATAAATGTAGTTTATTTGTAGCTTTGGAGGCGAGGGTCCGTGAGTTAGAGGCACAGTACCGGACCACTGAAGAGTCAGTAGCTCAGATAGTTAGTCAGCCCCCGGTAGTTCCCGAGCAGCCGGGAGGCTGGGTGACTGTCCGAAGGAGGCATAGCCCCAAACTGAAGCCCACGGTACACCACCAACCTCCGAGCTCCACGTTTCTAACAGATTTTCCCCGCTCAGTGACACACCCGCTGAGAAACCAACTCTGGTCATTGGCAGCACCATAGTCTGAAACGTGAAGTTAGCGACACCAGGGGCCATAGTTAAATGCATCCTGGGGGCCAGAGCGGGCGACATCGAATTATTTTTTTTAAACTGCTGGCTAAAGATAAGCGTAAATACAGTAAGATTGTTATTCACGTCGGCGGTAATGACACCCTGTTACGCCAATCGGAGGTCATTAAAATAATGTTTCATCTGTGTGTGAATACGCCAAAACGATGTCGGACTCCATAGTTTTCTCTGATCCCCTCCCCTAGGGTGACCATACGTCCGTATTTCCCGGGACATGTCCGTATTTCACGTCCTGTCCTGGGTGTCCCGGTTTATTTTTAGAAAATGAGGAAATGTCCCGTTTTTTGTAAAATTACTTTCATTCAGTTCCTTTCCGACACGTCTTTGCTTACATCGGACCAGTAAATTGACAGGCACTAGGACACTGCGCACGATGACGTCAGCCCTGAGCAGAGTCAGTGCAGGCAGCCTTCGTCAACCAGTTAGTAGACACTAGACAGCGTGGTTGTCAGTCTCCACCACCATGCCCAAGCGCAAGTGCACGTTTACAGACGAGTTACAGAAAAAAATCCCTGCATTCAGACCGGGGCGAGACAAAAGTGAAGCACTGTGCACTGTTTGCAAAGCAGGCACGTATGTCTCGCTCTGCAATGGTGGTGCAAGGGACCTAAAATCCCACATTGACACAGAAAAACACAAAAAAGCTGTTCGAGGCGATAGTAGCACCTGTTCGATATCTGAATATTTCGTGAAACCAGAGAAAGATTTCTTTCTTTGAAACATTCATAAATTGTAAAGCACTTTTTGACTTTTTGAATAAATGCATTTAAATAAAACCTTTCACATTGAGTAACAGAAAAAAGGGAAAAAAAGGTTGTGTCCAAAGCCCAGTTTGGCCAAGTTTATTAGCTGACCAAAATCATGTCGACAACCCAGAGTTGAGACCAGGAAGCAGAGCTGCAGTCTTACACGCTTCTCTGCGTCTCTATTAGAGCAGCTGCCCACCCAGTCCTTTAGTATAGAGACTGTGTCTGTCCCCCGTCCAACTACATTATTTAAAGATAAAACAAACAGAAGAGGAGTTCATCATAAAAACTTAATAAAAATTAAATCAACATCTCCAACAGTCCAAAATAAGATAATTAAATGTGGACTCCTGAATATCAGGTTATCTAAAGCTGTCTTAGTCAATGAATTAATATCTGATTATGATATTGATTTGTTCTGTCTCACTGAAACCTGGCTGCAGGAGGATGAATATGTTAGCTTGAATGAATCCACTCCTCCGAGTCATTATAATACTCATGTTCCTCGAAGTACTGGTCGAGGTGGTGAGGTTGGAGCTATATTTGACTCAAGTCTATTAATAAATCCTAAACCTAAACTAAATTATAATTCATTTGAAAGTCTTGTTCTCAGCCTCACTCACCCAACCTGGAAAACATCACAGCCAATTTTATTTGTTACAGGGCATTGAAATTGATCATCTAATAGTCTTTCCACACAATCCTCTTTTGTCTGACCATTTTTTAATAAACTTGGAGTTCATACTACCGGACTATAAGCCTTTGTGTAGAAACTTCTACAGCAGATGTTTATCTGATAGTGCTGTAGCCAAATTTAAGGAAGTGATTCCTTCAGCATTGAATTCAATGCCATGTCTAACTGTAACAGAGGACTTGTCTGCTTCCTTTAGCCCCTCACAAATAGACCATCTTGTTGATAGTATTACAGGCTCATTACGGACAACTCTAGACTCTATTGCACCTTTGAAAAAGAAGACAATTAAACAAAGAAGGCTAGCACCATGGTATAGCCAGCAGACTCCTAAATTAAAGCAAGAGGCGTGTAAATCTGAACGCAAATGACGTGCCAATAAACTGGAAGAATCTCATCTAGTCTGGCAAGATAATCTCAAAACATACATGAAGGCTCTCCGTAATGCCAGAGCAGCCTACTACTCTTCTTTAATTGAGGAGAATAAGAACAACCCCAGGTTTCTCTTCAGCACTGTAGCCAGGCTAACAGAGAATCACAGCTCTACTGAACCATCTATTCCTTTAGGTTTAAGTAGCAATGACTTCATGAGCTTCTTTAATGATAAGATTATAACTATTAGAGACAAAATCCATCACCTCTTGCCCTCAACAGGCATTGATCTGCATTCTGATACAGCAAGTTTGGAAACAGCTGTAAAACCTGTTATGTATTTAGACTGTTTTTCTTCCATCAACCTTCTTCAAAAACATTTCTGCAGCTAAGCCGTCAACCTGTCTCTTAGAGACCCCATCCCAACGAGACTGCTCAAGGATGTTTTACCTCTAGTTAGTCATTCTTTATTGGATATGATTAATCTGTCTTTATTATCAGGATATGTACCACAGTCCTTTAAGGTAGCTGTAAATAAACCTCTTCTTAAAAAGCCCACTCTAGACCCAGAGGTCTTAGCCAAGTACAGACCGATATCAAACCTTCCCTTTCTGTCTAAGATACTTGAGAAAGCTGTAGCTAATCAGCTGTGTGACTTTCTACATAACAATAGTCTATTTGAGGATTTTCAGTCAGGATTTAGAGTGCATCATAGCACAGAGACCGCATTAGTCAAAGTTACAAATTACCTCCTAATGGCATCAGACAAAGGACTCATCTCTGTACTCGTCCTGTTAGATCTTAGTGCTGCATTTGACACCATTGACCATCAAATTCTTTTACAGAGACTAGAGCATCAAATTGGCATCAAAGAAACTGTTTAGTTAACAATCAGTTAACTAAACTCCAAGCATACCTTAAGGATATAAAAAATTGGATGACCTACAATTTTTTTATGTTAAATTCAGACAAAACTGAAGTTCTTGTAATTGGACCCAAACACCTCAGAAACTGTCTCTCTAGAGACTTAGTTACTTTAGATGGGATCACCCTGGCCTCCAGCTCCACTGTAAAGAATCTTGGAGTTGTTTTTGATCAGGATTTGTCCTTTAATGTTCATACAAAACAAATTTCGAGGACTGCATTCTTCCACTTGCGTAACATCGCTAAAATCAGACGCATTGTCTCTCAAGCGGATGCAAAAAAACTAGTCCACGCATTTGTTATTTCAAGGCTAGACTATTGTAACTCTTTGTTATCAGGCTGCTCTAATAAGTCTCTTAGGACTTTGCAGTTAATTAAGAATGCTGCTGCACGTGTTCTGACAGGAACCAAGATCAGAGATCACATCTCTCCCATTTTGGCTTCCTTGCATTGGCTACACAGTAAATTTTGCAGTGTTAAATCAACACTTAAAGAGTTAAATTTAACACTGTGTCCGAGTGTACTTGGTCCTTATCAGAATTGGTGTTAAATTAACTCTTTCCATAGTGTTAAAATTTCAGAGTTAAATTAACTCAAAATTGAGTAAAAAACTAACACTGGCTAACACTGGACAGTGTTAATGAAACTTAACACTACAGGTTGAATAACTCTGAAAGAGTAAAAATGACTCTCAGCAGTGTTGAAAAGTTACTCTACTGTAGTGACAATTTAACTCTGATTCTAATGCTTTTTAACACTGCATTGAGTTAAGGTTAACACTGGAGGCTAATATAACTCAGAATAGTGTTAATTTACACACTAATGTGTTGATGATTTACTCTGTTGCAGTGAAAAAACAACTCAGGTAGAGTCAATTCCTAACACTGCACAGATAAATATGTAGTGTTTACACTGGTGTAGTGTCAGGTTGCCTCCATCCAATAATCAATAAATAATAATTTAATACAAATGTACTATTGAATAAAACAAGTTACCACAAAAATGCATTAACCTTCCCACTTTTTTATTGTACAAAAGCACTTTTTGAAGATGCATTTAACATTTGTAACCAACCTTTAGTTGTTCAAGAGCACTGAACTGTTCACGTTCTGCACTTTAGAAAAAAAAAAAAATAGTGAACAGTTGTACAATGAGTGTACCTGCCGTGCCAGGCACCCCAGTATGACAACATTACACAAACAAACATTACATAAAAACAACAATAAAAGAACACTGACCTTAGGTCTCCATAAAATGGCAGTACGGTACAATATAACATGTGGTATCTGTCGAACCATACTTCATTTGAACATCAAATGGTTTAGAGTAAAAAAGATCATTTATGTGCAACACTTTTAGAACCGTGTCTGGATGTAGCTTGACCTTAAAGGCATGGTAATGGTCATCGAAACATATGGTTTCCATCACTTTTCCACAGAGCAAAACAAAGTCATCCTTTAGAGCAATTGTTTTGATCTTACAAAACACAGGCATCTCACATGCTACCTCAGTACATATGAAGAAGTCACAACGATACTCAGTACCGTGATATTTTATCCATTTGGCAGAAAACACACTGGTTGACAAAACAGTTCCAAGTTTTTCAGCAATTGCTGCACCCTGTTTTAACTCATAAAGTGTCATCATTTTTCCTGGACCTACAATTAATCTTTCCTTGCTAAAAGATTCATGATACATTGCCATATAATTTTGATGCTTTTTGGCTAATGTTGTTGTTATGTTTTTAAAGCTTTTTAATTGTTGCTTGAAGAAATTATGCTTGGCCTCGTAACGCATTTAAGACGAAGATTTTTTCCATCCAAGTAACCATGAACTACCCGTAAATGCCTAACCAGTGTATTAGCGCAAGTTAACTCAGTCTGACAAACGAAACACTTCATGTCATACAGAAGTACTAGTTAAGCAACCTAGCCCGAACCTCTGCCACACGGGGGCTCTCCTTCACTTTTCCAACATCAATGTTGTACACAGTAGTCTGGATGAATGTGAACATATTGTACAACATGGGGTTGTAAGTGGTTGCAAAGACATAGTGCACCTTAAACAGTTCGTCAAAAGCACCAAGTGCGGAAGCCGACCTGCAACTGATGGCATTCTTGTCCAGTATGACAAAGAACTGGTGGACCGTTTTCTTATTTCGTCCTAAAGCCAGGAGGTAGGGTTGTGAGCTTGACATGATGCTATCAAGATGCTCTTGGATGTTGGTTCCTGTCTGAGAAAACAAAAACACAAAAACACGGCAAGACTATTAAAATTACATGGTTGTAATATTGCACAAGAAAATCAGTTTCCATGTGTATTTGTATAGTACTTAAAGACCCCCTCCGATGAAAATCGTGTTTTTTGTGCTGTTCAAATTTTGGCTAAAAATTATTTAAAGACCACAGAGAATGCTTTAAAATAACCAAAAAGGGTAATTGAGAGGGGCATTAACTGTGTGAGAGGGGCATTAACTGTGTGTGTGTGTATGTGATCATGACCTGCAAAACTGGGGCTCCCTCAGTGAAACATCCTCAAAAAAAAAAAAATTATAAAAATGAGAACAAATACAAACCTTCTTAAAGACCACAAGATGCTTCTCTGCTTGAAGCAGACACCTTTCCTGGTCTTTTACGACCCTGGGCAGAGGGGGGAATCAGGTGTAACAGCAGCAAAATTAATGAGGTCACTGTTCCAACCTGTAAATACACAAATTTAATGTTATGTGGACCATCAGCAAAATTCAGTGATTCTGCTATTTCAATAGCAATTCATACTTACCAATGTCGTCATCCACTTCAGTGCCATCCTCAGGATTATCAGCTGCCAGGAGGAGATTTTCAAGCTCACTGGTGGATGGAAGCTTTCTGCATTGTTGGATGATCTTTTTCTTGAATGCGGTCGTCCATTTTTCAAGAAACTTGCCGGAGACATCCTCTCCAAACATAAGAACAAAATCCTGTTCCACCTAGGGTGAGGATAATGGAGAACTTCAAGATTTTACAGCCAAATGAATTGTGTTAATTGCTTGACTTTACTAAAATACACATACTTTTTAAATAATTATGATTGAATGAATTATGAATGATAAAATGCTGTCAGAATAATGAAAAGCAATTACCAGGCCTTTGACGTCTTTGAAACGTGGAAAAAGAGACAGCACGTTGCTTGACTGCTGCGGGTCGAGGACCATGTTGCGGCGGAAGTCAAATGTCAGCTTCATCTTCTTCTTGATTGTGTCCTCATCAGGACAATGTTTCATCAGTGCAATTGCTTCCTTACACTCATCTTCGCTCAGGACACTCTCTGGAACAAACTGGGTCTCTAGTCTGGCAGCCGGTCCTCAAAGCCCATCTTCACGAGATGTTCCTTCAGATGATGCTGCACAAAATGGAAAAATAACATTTTGAGCAGAAAAATTCTTCTTCTTCCTTTTCTCCTCCTCGTATTATTATTGTGTTACCTCCATATGATGATCGTTTGTCTCTAGCAGTAGATCTCTGAATAGTTTTAATCCTCCAGGCCAAGTACCCAGTGCCACTCTCGCCATCATAATAATGCTCCTTTGAGGGTGAAAGGATAACAAAAACACTCCGAGTTTTTTTTTTTTTTTTAAGTTAAGGCGCACTCAAGTGCTTTTAGTGAACAAAATAAGAGGGACATTTTGAATATGAATTCACTACTCTTCCCTTGTCCTACCTGTAGCCCCATTTTTGAAAAAGAGTGCGACAAAAAAACACCATCTTAGCCATAGTTCCACAACTGCAACTTGAAAGGACTCATGTATGCAGAGCAATTATATCACTTATCTAAAAATATGGTTTAGTAGAAATCAAAGTGTTTCAATATTGCATGTAACATTATCACAGCCATTAGTGTGTGACTTACATGACCGGTCCTGGAGAATGGATCTCTGAGGTAGGGGAATAAGCTCACAATTCCTCTGGCATACTTTTCTTTCACCTGTCTGGGTGGTGATGTACTGCAAGATATAAAAATATAAAATGGTAAAGATTTCTTATATGCACTGGAATTTAACATAGTTATGAATTTTATGTAAAAGCTAGTGAGTAAACTAAAAACTATTTAAAAATTACCCATTCTTTTCCGTCAGGTCAGCTGCCAGTATGTTCACCATTTTCTTCCTGGTTTCATCTGTCAGGGACTTGCTTCGACTGTATTCATTTATTATGTGTTCTCCACCAGGTTTCTTGGTAAGAATGGATTCCACTAACTTCAGACAAAAAGCAAAACAATTTAGAATGTTGAGAATACATCACATTAATAAGTAAACAAATGGTCAGAAACAAATGGTCTTTAAATAAAACCCTGAGGAGTTGCTATTTGGTTATAAAAAAAAAAGTCTCATGAGGGGTTCCGGTAATGGTGGCGAACAGGACGGTCGCTTGAGTTGTGAGCTCCCGTAGCCAACTAATATATACTGCGCTAAAAGTTTGAAAGTGGCAAAAGAAGAACGTAAATGTCGGGGGAAGGGAGCACGAGACGGAGTACGAGACACCAAAACAAACAAACAGACGGTACGCTCCAGAAAATCGACGAAGAAGAGAGTGCACCGACGCTAACGCCCGAAGCTAAGGAGATTGACATGGAGGCTGTCCAGGCTGGCCTGGAGGGGATTAGCAAACAAATTGGAGACATGCGTAAGGAGATGAAAAGGGACATGAGAGCCCTGAAAGACGAAATTACAGCGCAACTGGACGAGAAATGGGCGGCTTTCAGTGTGGAGATCAATCGCAAGTTTGACACGATTACTACAGAGATGGAAGAGCAAAACACCAAAATGGCGAGCGCGTTGGCACGCACAGAAGAGATGGAGGAGTGGAGTTTGGAGGTGAATAAAACATTGGCGGAGCTGTTGGAGGAAAGGCAAAGAATGATGGATAAATTAGATGATGTCGTCCAAAGATCTAAGAGGAACAACATCCGTGTGTTTCAACTGTCCGAAGAGGCAACGCCAGCGGAAGGTGAAACAATGGTGCAGTTTATGACCGACTGGCTCCGCAAAGAACTGGCTATCGACACTGACCTAGGCATCCAGCGGGCGCACCGGGCGCTGGGACCGAAGAGGAAACCAGACGAACCACCGAGATCGGTTATTATTAACTTCCAGCGGTTCGATGTGAAGGAGAAGGTTTTGGCCAAAGCCTGGGCAATGACACCACCGGTGAAGTACGGCGACAGAAGAGTGTTCTTTGATCATGATTACTCGGACAGAGTGCTGAAACAACGAAGATCATATGACAACATAAAGAGAGTCTTGACAGCAAATAAGATCAAGTTCAACACGCCTTTCACCAAGATCCGCATCCACTGGAACACCGGGAAGGTGATGTACCAGAGCGCCACGGAAGCAGCCAAAGATGTGCGTAAAAGAGGACTGGAGCTTGAAGACGAGCAGCTGGCAGAGGTCGAGAGAAGCTGCGCCGGAGGAGGCAGCGAATCAGAGGAAGCTAGCGGGGGAAACTCTACTCTTCTGGAAAATCTTCGTGCAGCTAAACTTTCTACCTGGCAACGAGTGGATCGAAGGAAGGACCGGACCTCGGAGGCCAGCAGGAGGGCAAAAGGAAAGCTGCAAATATATAAACGTTGAGTGTTTAAAAGATGCCTGATTCGGCGGTGTGTCTTTAGCTAGTGTCGGCTGGATGAGGGTGAGTTTGAGTGTTTACTCTGTGCATCTGGTTAAAGGCATGAGAGTGTGAATAGATGGAGGGAAGGTGTTTTGATACTCTCGCATAACTATATAGTTAAAGTCAGGGTGCAAATTAATGAGGAATAAAGGTGAAACGTTTTGCTACTTTGGTTTAAAATGACAAATATGGTTGGTTATGGGAATGGTTCTATAACTACTCTGGTATGGAGACCCCTTTTAGGCTGGGCTTCACTACCGGGTGGGAGCCCCAACCAATGGTAGGGTTTACTCTCACAATACCACAAGAGGGTCAACAGGGGAGGGGATGGGTTGAGATCTCTTACTGGAAGTCCTTGGTTTTGATTTTGTTTACATTATTATGCCTGTACATAGTTATTGTCTTTATTACTTTTTTTAAATGTGATTGCACTTTTAGACAGCAAGGGTACGCTGTTTTCCTTTTATCTATTTGTTTTGGTTTGACTCCATAACTGTTTATGAGCACTAAACCTGAGATCAGATTTATGTCCTTGAATGTTAATGGTCTGGGAGACCCTGTGAAACGAGCGAGGGTTATGGCTAAGTTGAGGAAGGAGAAGTCGCAGATCAACTTCCTGCAGGAAACCCATTTATCACGTTCAGAGCATGAGAAATTAAAGAAATTTGGCTATAAGCATACGTACTACAGTTCGCATACTAATACTCGTAAAAGAGGAGTGGCAATTTTAATCTCCAACCAGGTCCGGTTTGAGTACCAAAAGGAAATAAGGGATAATGAGGGGAGATTTGTAATTGTAAAAGGTACTATAGATGAAACAAAGGTGACTCTGGTAAATATATACGCCCCGCAAGAAAGCGATAAAACATTCTTTAAAATGTTACACGATACTATTGCATTGGAGGCAGATGGGGTATGTTGGTGTGCGGGTGATCAAAATGTGGTTATCGACTATTGCCTTGATACCACAAGTAACAATAGAAGTAAGACTTCATTATCAAAACTAGTGAAAAATTCATGGGAAGAGATGGGATATATTGATGTTTGGAGGGATTTGCATCCTCTTCGGAGAGATTATACTCATTATTCGCATGCACATTCGGTATACAGTAGAATAGACTACTTCTATACTCAAAAGGTAAATATAGAATTGATAAGGGACTGCCAAATTGGAGTAGCTGATGTATCAGATCATAGTGCTGTCTACATGAGGGCTTGTCTCTCTGATAGGCAGAGAAATACAATATGGAGGTTGAATACTGGACTGTTGAATAGTAATCAGGTGGTAGAGCAAATTAGAACAGACATTGGGAATTATTTGAAGGAGAATGACAATGGTGAAACTAACCCTGCGATCTTGTGGGATGCCCTGAAGGCAGTTATCAGAGGGAAGTTGATTGCAATCTCAAGTAAATTGAAGAAGGAAAAATTAGCAAACTATAAACAACTGACGAGTGAACTTAAGATAATGGAACAAAAACATAAATTGAAGGCTGACCGGCAAACACAAGCATCAATTAGTGAAATAAGGAAGAAAATCAATGAGCTCCTACAACAGGAGGTGGAGATTAAAGCGAGGTACATAAAACAAAATTACTATGAATCGGGACCCAAAGCTGCAAGATTACTGGCAAGACGCTTGCATAAGCAACAAGCAGACATGGCAATACACAAAATTGTGGACCCCAAGACAAAACAAGTAAAATACAAGTCTGGAGAAATTGAGAATGTATTTAGTAATTACTATAAAGACCTATACGCTAGAACATCAACTTCTAGTGAAGAGGATATTAGATTGTTTCTTGGTGGCTTGGACCTTCCCACCATTGGTACTGTACAAAATGAAGAAATGGTGAAAAACATAACTATGGAAGAAATTGGGGAAGCGATAGGGAAATTAAATGGTTCTTTGACAGATAGATTTGAGCTAGAGCGGGGGACAAGACAAGGGTGTAATCTGAGTCCTACGTTATTTGCAATTTTTATAGAGCCATTGGCTCAGATGGTAAGACAAAATGAAGCAATAGCAGGTATAGAAATCAACGATCAGCAGCATGTAATAAGTTTATTTGCAGATGATGTAATGGTTTATCTTAAAAATCCATCAGTCACGTTTGAACCACTTATGCAGTCCTTAGATCAATTTGGCTCATACTCTGGGTACGAATTGAATAAGTCTAAAACTCAAGTTCTCATGTTTAATTGTAAACCAAACCAAAGACTCAAGGAGACCGGATTAAATTGGGAGGCAAAGTCAATCAGATACTTGGGTATAAACATTACCAAAAATCTTACAAAACTGTATAAAAGTAATTATGGAGAAATTGATGAAAACTTAAGGAAAGATATTGATAGATGGTCTACATACCCGATGGGACTTAGTGATAGAATATATACTGTAAAAATGAATGTATTACCACGCTTGTTATACCTGTTCCTTTCCCTACCAGTGCCTATACCGCCAGAACATTTTTTTAAGTGGGATAAACTAATATCAAGGTTTATATGGGATGGAAAGAAACCTAGGGTAAAGTATAGTACTCTACAGCTGGCCAAAAGAAAGGGTGGAATGGCACTTCCAAATTTAAAAAAATATTTTCAAGCAGCGCAACTGCGTCCGCTCCTGAGTTGGTGCAGTAGTGCCTACATGGCTAGATGGAAGGATATTGAGGCACCAGTCTCTGCATTCCCAATCCAAACGATTATAGGTGAACGAAAGATCCCAGAGAACATCGAATTTGCGTCGGAGATAGACATGATAACGACTTATACACTAAACACATGGCATTCGGTTGTGAGACAGTTAAGGGTGGGAAGGGAACTCGGTTTATTGAAATGGATTGCACATGATGTGGCCTTTAAACCTGGAAGGCTGGATCCTAGATTTAAACAATGGACTCGAGTGGGTGTGACTGCCATGTGCTCGTTGATCCTTAAGGGAAAAATGAAGAGCTTTCAAGAAATGAAAAACGAATATGGATTGGCCAATCAAGATTTATTTAGATATCTACAACTGAGAGACTACTATTGCAAGGAAGTTAAAAGAGCAGAAGATGATATACATCCAATAATAAGGCTCTTCTCTCGGGCATATGGTGAAGTTACGCCTAGGGCGGTGTCCAAACTTTACATGTGTTTGATTGAGTTGAACAAAGACTCTACTGTGTATGTGAAGAACAAATGGGAAAAAGAATTGGCTGTGGACACTTCTGATGAGATGTGGTATGATATGTGGGTCATACACCAAACGACAACTCAGTCAGGCGGATGGAGAGAATTTTCATGGAAAAACCAAATAAGATGTTGGAGACAGTGTGACCAAATTGATCCTGACCATACACATGTTTTTTGGAGTTGCAGTAAAATCCAGCCTTTCTGGGAGGCTGTGCACTCAGTTTTTTGTGTGGTCTTAGGATTTGGGATCCCCAGCTCAGGTCTTGTTCTTTATTTGGGTCATATGGGAGGAGTTGTTTGTCCGAGAGACCAATATTTGGTCAAGATCTTTCTGGTTGCTGGGAAGAAGGCAATCACCAGGAACTGGCTTAAAACAGATATCCCGGATTATGAACAGTGGAGGACTATTGTGGACAATATACAGGATATGGAGTATTGATCGTTCAAACTAAAAATTCAAGAAGATTTGTTTCAAAAGAGATGGGAAAAATGGTTATTGTATAAATCCAAAAGGGGAGAAAAGTGAAGAGTGAAAGTTGTGTACCCCTGTGATGTCTTGATTTATTTCTTTTTCCCTTTTTTTTCCTTTTTTTTCTTTTTTCTTTTTCTTTCTACAGTTGTGTGTTACTGTTTTATACTTGAATGTTTTTCTATATCTGTGCAATCCAAAATAAAGACAAAGTTATAAAAAAAAAAAGTCTCATATTAATGTGGATGAATCTACGTTACCCACAATTTTTAATGAATCCATTTTTGATAAATACATTGTTTTGCCTTTATAGTTGTTTTTTTTTTTTAACTTATTGGTTGACTTGCCCAGCATTTCCTAGTCTGATTGTCTTCGAACCTCTAAATTCCATTCTTGATGAAAATGCTTTCACCTGTCTTGCACCGGTCCAAGTATTTCACTGACCGTGCGTGCAGAGGCTCATGGGAAACGGAGTGTGAAAACTTCACTTTTCAAAACTCCTCATAGTCCCTTTAAAATGACATTATATTCTTTTTTACAGCCTTGGTGGCCTTAAAAATAATTCCTGTTGTGCTCTGGTGTTTGTGTGTTAATTCTTACGTTCTTGGCTTCTGTGTCCAGCCTTTGCCGTTTAGCGGAAGGACTCTCTGAAAGGATGACTGTTTCTTGAGAATCAGACGAATCAAGGGATGGTAGTTCCGACTGCTCAGAAGATGGTACCATGATGACAGATTCTTCTGAACAAAATAGAAAAAGTAGATAAAAAGGAAAAAATACTAACCACAGGGACCTAGTATGTCCATTAAATACTGTACAATGAATTACAACTGTAACTGAGACAAACCAGTGTCATATTTGATGGTTAGCACTCCCACTGAAGGATCCTTAACAACATCCTCGAACACGTCATCATCCAACTCGATCCCCGTACTGTCAACAACCTTCACAACTTCTGTCACAGCTGGCACACCAAACTTTGCAAATGCTAGAGCAGTGTTACTCAAAGTGTGGTCCACTAGTGGTCCGCGAGCGACCTCAAGTGGTCCGTGAGAGGATCTCTTAAAATATCCGAATTTCCCACACAAGTTTGTGGAGTCCTACCTAGGGATACTCGATATATCGCGGCTTGTTCTACGTGAGATGTATGAAATGACTATATCGCGACCATCGAGTACTTGTCACGTAAATGTTTTAAGCCGTCGGCATTTAATTCTCCAGAGTTTCTCCTGTCACTCACTCCTGCTGCTCACAGCACGCAGCACACTGCCCCGCCCACCCAGAAACATCCCCTGCGCGCATGCGTACTTTCTGTATCAAGTGAGGAGAGGTGAAGCCAAGAGTCCAAGTGAGGTAATTGAAGATGGAGACGGATGACTTGGTTCTGAAGAAAAACAGCTGCGGTCACGCCGTCTCTCGTTTTCGCGTGGTCACGTCAGCTGCTCCAATATTTTCAAGTGCGCCCTTATTGCCGACTTTATTGAAAACACTTTTAAAAAACTGGAAAGTCAGCGCTAGCTTACTGCAGCGTGTGGACACTTTCGGTTTTCAAAATAAAACGTGGGTGTTAAATGTATTAAACGTTTATTTATAAAATATGAAGAATGGTTAAAATTTGATTTAAAAAAGTGTCTCATATGCCAAGTATGATTCTGCACTGCTTCAATGCTCATATGTACATTATGAAATATATGAAAAATTCATAAAAAATATGACAAGTGTTAAAATGCTATAAAAAAGAGTGTGTGTCGTATAGCAGGTGTAGCTCGACTGTTCTACACTGATTTTGAGCCAATAGGTCACAGGACCTGGAAGCTATTGAGCTTTAAAGCTCATATTTACATCATGAAATGTATTAAAAATTCATAAAAAATATGACAAGTGTTAAAATGCTATAAAAGAGGTGTGTCTCACAGCAAGTGTAAATCTACTGTTCTACGTTGATTCTGAGCAATTACAATGCTATCATGGAAATAATGACAATATTTATTAGAAATAAATAATACAAAACAACAACAACAAAAATATCGAAATATATATCGTGTATCGCGATATAGCTTAAAAATATCAAGATATTGGTTACAGGCCATATCAGCCCTAGTCCTACCTAACATTATTTGAAGTGTAAAGCGAATTTGTTCACTGAACAAAAATGCAGACAAATATTTTTTTTTAAATATGTATAATGGATATATGAAGATAAATCTGAATTAGCAGTGCCCAAATTGTTGCCTAAGCAACCACGGCGTCTCCTATAGACAAAATCATTCCGCTGTCACGTCAGTAAGTAAGGAAAAGAAAGCAAGGAAAAGAGCAGCAAAAGCTGTGAACTTTAACTAAAACAAGGCACGGAGAGGATGGGAAACAATGATGGATAGGTGGCTGAAGACGGGGTCAGGTGGTCCCTGAAATTTTTTTTTTTGACAAAGTGGTCCTTGGTCTGAAAAAGTTTGAGAAACACTGTGCTAGAGGAAAAGACAAATGCTTGTGTAAACCAGACTTATGAGTTCATGTTAGAGATGCACATTTTTATTTTTTTCTGACCAATAAAGGACGATCATTAACCAATTATTACCCGTAAACTGACAAGGTTACAATGCTTGCGGGGGCGATCACTTTTTTTTTTTTTTTGCTGTTTATTACACCAGCACCTTAAAGCTTCTGATAGAAAACCTAATTCCAATGCCAATTTCTTACCTGCAATCAAAAACTCCTCCAAATGCAGTTCTGTTACTCGCACAAATTTTTGGACATCTCCAAGCCTGGCTTTAATTAACATGGTTCCTGCAGAGAATAATTGTCACAACAGAGTATGCTTATTATAATAAAAACACAAATATAACAGCAAGTGCATGGTTTTCAACAGAGCAGCCAACAAGGCCAACTTTATGATTAAAGTTAAATTTGAAAATTCAAAGGGCTTTACATGGCATCATAACATCTCCTTAGACCCTCACATCGACTGACGAAAAACTCTTTGCAGAAATGACAAGCAGTCAAATCACATAAAAGCTTGGTCTGGGACTCACGTCACCTGCATCAACTGTAACAATTCAAACAGACAACGTTGTGATGTTGTGAACGTGTGATTTCAGCAACGTGCCTCAGAGCACGCAAATGAGAAAACAAAGTGGGAGACACCAGCTGCTACGGCTGACGGTACATCATGCACTGCGACAGTTAGCAGCATTTCACACGGACTACTTTCTACTTCAAAATAAAACACCTGTCTGTGGGGTTAACGTTACCGGAGGCTAGACGAAAATTCACTCCAACAAATATGGTCTCACGTTACGTTTTGTTGAAGAAACATTACTAGCCGTTTGATGTCAGATGAAGCCGAAGGGGAGGCACGCAGTCAATTTTTTCAGACATGTGTAAACTGCTTCCCAAAACCCGAATATATAATAACTGTGCATTACAGTGGTCCCTCGTGTATTGCGGGGGATACGTTCTAAAAATAATAAGGCCGTAAAACCCCTAACCACACACTTTTATACACCTTTTTACACGCATTTTGTACAGTACCCCCTTAGTTAATCAGGACGCAGAACACATGTGCGGTTCATACTGTACAGTACGCTGTAAAAAATAACATGCAAAATTACACTAAAAAAATCCACGAAACAATGAGTCCACGAAAAGTAATCCGCGTTATAGCGAGGGACGACTGTACATCATATATCAAACGTGTCGCTCGTCGTGTTCAACCGTTTATTTGAACAGTCACTGTGGGGGGTTAACGTTATATTTTCAACTGAAATTAAGTCATGTTTAATATAACAAAACTATCTTTCCGCATCATATTGCTAAGTTTATTACCATTCGCACGCATGGTCAAGTTAGACGCGCGCACATTTTAAGCTAGGTATTCACTCGGTCACGTTAGCCGTCTTTAATTTGGTGTTAAGATATAAAACCGGTCAAATACGGGGGCAACAACACAATGTCTTTCTAAAACGACATTTCTGTTGAAATGCCAACATAAAATTGGGTCAGTATGTAAAAATAAGAAACTTACCGCAACCCTTCGACGGGGAGAAAATGGCCTCCAGAAAAATCATTCCCGTTTGAACAAGAAGGATGAGGTGGGCGGGGCTTTCCAGAGTCAAATCAACACGGCGTCGTATAACTCTGCAAATTTTCACCAACACTAGGGGGCATTCTACTCAATCTGTTGTTGGAATAACTCTGAAAGAGTCAATGAATTTTGACACTGCATATTTAACACTGCGAAATTTACTGTGTACCTATTAAATCTAGAATAGAATTTAAAATTCTTCTCCTTACTTACAAATCTCTTCATGGTCAGGTACCATCATATCTAAAAGAGCTCATAATACCTTACTACCCCTCTAGAACACTGCGCTCTCAGGACGCTGGGTTCCTTTTGGTTCCTATAGTCTCCAAAGGTAGATTGGAAGCCAGAGCGTTCAGCTATCAGGCTGTTTGTTCTGTGGAACAAACTACCTTTCTGGGTTGGGAGTGTTGTGGTATCCTAACCACCCCGAGTTCTGCTGACCTAGTGGACTAGAGAGAGATATTCAGTTTAATGAAGACACAAACACAAGCATTCAGCTTCGCCTTTGCAAAGGGAGAACACAGCATTCACAGACTCCGCAGTCTGTCTACCATCACATCCAGCTGAGTTCTGCCCCCGCAGCTCTTAGGCTGTTTTTATTAACACACACACAAGTGGGCAGTCTTACATGTAAGCATCACACATCCCCTGTTCTTTAACCAATGGTTACATAGCATCTGATTACTTTGTCGTTAAGACCAAGTCACACATAGGTCGTGCCTCAGCACTTTTATACTTTGTTGTTCTTAGAAAACAGGCTAGCAGACCCACCTGTTTTCCCGTGACTACTTCTCCTTTCTCGGAGACAGGCCTAGTGACACCTGTTGACTTCACACTGTGGTGCAATAACTACTATTCTGCAAAGAGCTTATCTAACACCCCGCAGCTGTTGCCGCCTTCTGTTGTCATTACAAAGCACAGTTCAAAATAACACCTTTTGTTCCCACAGTATTCTAAGCAAGCTTTAAGCATCAGTAGTCACACTGCACATACTTTAAGATCCATATAAGCATTAAATGTATATTTCCACAATTCCCCCTTTTGATCTCCCCGAAGGTGATCACCTTTTTCAAATTCTCCACTATCCTTGATCCTGAGCGGCTACCGAAAAGCTCTTACCCCGTGATCCAATTATTCCAGTATGTTTTCATAATCTCTTTCGTCCTCATCCTCACCATCTGTGTGTTGGACGCCTAGTAAGGGAAACGTGTGCTCGGTCCTGGGGTTCTGCTGTAGTTATTAGGCGGCTCAGAAGAGCTCTGATGCAGGGGATACGACAGCAACCACACACCGTGAGTAATGACGCAAATACAGCTATTGACAAGAGCACGGAGGATACCAGAGACTTATACTTGCCAAATACCTCCATCCAGGATTCCCACATAGACGTGTCAACTCCTAAATGTTCCTTCATCTTGCCATTCAAGGTCCTAAGCCCCTCCAGGGCTTTTGTCAAACTACCACCCGCAGCGGTGTTATTGGGTATGAAGTTGCAGCATTGATCCCCAAAAATGGCACATACACCTCCTGCTTTGGCTAAGAGCATATCTATCGCTATCCAGTTTTGGAATACCATGAGTGAGTTGTTCATGGACTGCCTCACACCCACTCTGGGTCCAATTTCCTAGGCGTTGCACATTGTAAAGAATGTAGTTAATCCGGTCCACATTTTTATTTATAGTACACCACCAACAAAGAGCTGATTCAAATCCTGCGTTTACTTGGTCCACCAGTTTATATTCATCTGGTACCCCTCTAGGGACCCCTATAGCATCGATGTATGTGGGATCTAGTGCTGATAGCCAGGGGGTATCTCTTTTCTTGCGTGTGGTCCACTCTACAGGTATAACCGTTCCTGCTGTGTCAATCAATTCTCCAGCTGACATAGGGGTGATTGTAACTGGGAAAAGCAGGGATGTAAGTGCGCATAACCCGGCGACATTGTGAGGCAATCTATCAAACAGTCTATTATCCCCGCACCACCACCATAGATCAGCTCTGCGAACAGGAGTAAATTTAGAACCAGCAGGGTAAGTGTGATTACACCAGTCTTCCTTTACTCTACCAAACTGTTCTCCTGCCCCCGTGAGGTTTCCACATGTGAAGTTACCTGGAGCCACTTTTGAGGAGAAAATTGGTTTGTTTTCTCTTCTTTAGTCACTGGGAATATTTTGTCCCACCCAGTGCAGTTACCGCCTGGTACCGTGGCATTCATTACTGACATCATACAGTATATTGATAGAGGAGCCGGTACAACCTGCAGCAGAGGCCTAGACCCCATGCACACTACACAATCTCCTCCAGATACATTCCCCGCATGTTCTGCCATTAGTAACCAATTGTTGGACATCCCTGAAATTCCTGTCACTATTTGAAACCATCCATCCACATCATCCAATGACACGCTGCTTACTTTAACACCTGCCTGTCGCGTCTGATTAGACATTATGGGCTGGTCGGTGGATCGCATAGTGTCATTCACACATACCACAACTGGGAAGTAAGGGTCGGCTTCAGAATTCCACGCCCACAACAGGAAACCCCAGCAGGATGTATTGAAAATGTTGGCGTTTGGAGGCCTAATACTTCCTCCATCAAGGGCGAAGGTCATTACTAGTCTTTCAGAATCATGTTTCAGGGTTACTCTATCCTTAAAAAACTGCGCTTCCTGACTACTTCCAGGAGCCCAATAAGGTCCATCCTGGGTGGTGACTAAAGCACTCCAGTCTAACCGTAGGACATGACCCGTTAGATACCACCTGTAGCGGCCATTTACCAAAAGCCAAAGTGCCTTGGCCACCTAGTCAGCTGGGGAACTTGTCTTAATTTTGACGCGTCCATAAACAAGCCCAATCCTCTTGTGAAAACCCACTGAAATCACGAAGAGAGATGATGAACTTGAATTGCGATTTATTTGAACATTAACAAAAGTTACAAAAATCCACAAGTCTGACGGAGTCTGACGGTCAAAAACTTATTTCGACCCACGCCCCAGTAGACTTTTTAAGACCATCCCAAACCACACAAAAAAAACCCCACCTGTCTTATTTAGCGCACATGCGCACTGACTATTGCATAACGGCATTAACAAAATAAAACTACCGTACTTCAGTGGCTCTTACACTACCAGTAGTTCTGCCAACCGTCCCCTGAGACTTGTGTCTGCGACCAAAACCCTTTCAAAGACTTAATGGGCATGTCAATCCTAGTTGTGGTATTAGGGCCTACTGTTATGGCAACAGAATGGTTATATGTCCAACTAAGAATCCATGGGATGTACTCTGCCCTTGCGGTCCTAGTGACCATTGCGATCAAACCTATTATTACAATTTCCCACAGATTCATCTTGTCGTTTTAGTTGGTCTTCTAAGTGCTGGAATTGCAACTTTGAGAGGGGAGCTCACAGTAGGCCCACAGAATGATGGAAACCACTATTACTGAAGCAGTTGTCAAAATTCTTGCGGAGACGCCTTATTTTGTAGTTTGATTACTCTGGTCATGTTTATTTCTGGTTGCAACTTAGTCTCAGAACACATAAGTATCACTTTTTCAGTCCTGTCCAGGTACCCTGCTGTCCGTTTTGCTGCTTGGTCGGCTGCGTTGTTTCCCCGTGTCACCTTGTCTGTCCCGGTACCATGTCCTTTACATTTTATGACTGCTACTTTTTTAGGGAGTAGCAGTGCTTCTGCAAGCTCTTTCATCTCCGTCTCGTGTCTGGTTTATTACCGGCTGTCAAAAATCCTGCTCTCATCCATTGTCCTAACTCTTCATGCACTGCTCCTGCTGTGTATGCTGAGTCTGAGATGTTGACTTCCTGTCTTTTTCCTAGCCTGAGTGCCTCAGTTACTGCCATTACCTCTGCTCTTTGCGCTGTCCCTCCAGCCTCTCTGCCTTCTGTGTCACTAACTCTCCTCCTCTGTCTTCTACTACTGCATAGGCTGCTCTAAGGCCGTCCTTCTCATGTCTGAAACAGTAACCATCAGTGAACAGGTCTCTGGTTCCTTCTATTGGTGTGGCTTGTAAGTCTGTCCTGACTTTTTCATCTTTGAGGACTCTGTCTGCACACTCATTTGGTTCTCCTGTTCCTATTTGGTCTGCCATGTTGATCCCTTCATGTGTGAATGAAATGTTTGGCGCCTCTAGGATTTTACTCAGCCTTCTCTGTCTCAGTGTTGTGAGTGTGAACGTTTCTGAGTTGACGTATGCCACGACACTATGCATTGTCAGGATGTTTAATTGGTGACCCATTACTATGTGTGCAGTTTTTTGTATTAGCTTCGCTATCCCTGCTGCGTGTTGTGTGCACTGTGGGTGTCTTTTTTCCATGTTTTATTTAGCATTACGCTATTGTACATCAGTATTTTCTCATCCTTTTCTCTGGAACAGAATACCATTCATGCAGGTTTCTGTTACAGAGACATCTAGGTGGAAAGGTAGGTGGTAGTTTGGCGTGGCTAGCTCTGCTGCGGTTGCTAGTGACTGTTTGAGGGTGATAAATGCTGTCTCTGCTTCCTGTGTCCAGTCAAGTTTCGCAGTGAGATTACGCATGCCCTGTTGTCTCACTAGTTCTCGCAGTGGTTGTGTCAGTCCTGTGTAATTTGCTACATAATTACGACTGTATCCTGTCAGTCCTAAAAACGAGAGCATGTCTTTTACTTTCACTGGCTTAGGGTGATGTAAGATAGCAGACCTGTGATTAGGGGACATGCTGACCCCCTTTTGAGATATCATGCGTCCTAGGAAGGAGACCTGCTTTCTAGCTACCTGCAATTTAGCTTTACTGACTTTAAAGCCTTTGGTAGCCAGGTGTTGGAGAACTGAGCGTGTAGCTGTTAGACAGGATGTTGCTGTCGGTGCTCCTAGCAATAAGTCATCAACATACTGGATCAAGGTTATGTTCTTAGGTAAGGGGCAGTCACTCAGTACTTGTTTTGGAACTTGGTTAAACAGTCCGGGTGATAGGGCGAAGCCCTGTGGTAGTCTGGTATATCGCAGCTGCTGTCCCTGGAATGTGAAAGAAAAAATATCTCTACACTCTTCATCTAATGGGAGACAAAAGAATGCATTCGCCAGGTTGATGCTGGTAAACCAACTTTGGGAGCGATCTAGGTTAGCCAAAGCCACATATGGGTTGGGAACTGGTACTGTAGGTGTGGCCAGTATGTCATTGATTGCCCTGAGATCATGTGCCATGCGGTATTTACCTGTTCTTTTCTTTTCTACAGGCAATATGGGGGTGTTCCAGGCTGACTGTGAGGGCTCTAGAACTCCTTTTTCCAGGAGCCCTTCTATTGTGTTCTGTATACCTGCTTCTGCCTGGGTCAGACAGTAGGGTATGTTGGTTTTTACTGAAAATGTGATAGGAGCACAGTCTGTAAGGCCAACGTCTGTAGGGCCCTCTGCCTATAGGTAACCTGGTAAGGTATTGAGCATATCCTCAGATTGATAATGATCAGTTTTCTCTCTGCCATGATGTCTTGTGATGAGCTGTGATGGGGGATATGGCAGGTAGGCAGAGAGCACACTGGGTGTTTCAACAGTATCTGGGCTGCAGAGAATAGAGGCTCCCTCAGGTCTCTTCCTAACAAGTTTAAAGGCACGGTAGGGGAGTGCACATACGAGAGTCTCATAGTCTGTCCCCCCAATTGAGTGAGGAGAGGCACCGTGATTGGCAGAGTCTGTTTTTCCCCAGAGAAGCCCATTACTGTGATAGTGTCTTTTGATAATGTGTCAGGAGCCGTAGATATTAATGTGGAACAAGTCGCACCAGTATCTACCAATAAAGGCAGGTTTTTCATGCCAACCTTCATTGACAGCATTGGATCTGCCAGGTTAATGCTGTCTTGGCGTCTCTGTGGGGTGTGTCATTGTCGATACTGGTCTCCCCAACCGTCCCATCGGTCCCACTCCGTGACTGGCATCTGGGTGGCGCCCTCACCTCCAGTTGGGCATAGGGCGGTGTCAGGGCTGTAGGGTAGAGGCGGGCCATACTATCCCCTCCCCCTTCCGGCCGGGTAGGGGTTAGCTGTCTCCACCCTGCCATGCAGGCGGGGGCAATCACGCCTCCAGTGTCCCTGTGCTCCACAATACCAACAACGATCTCCCGGTGACACTGCCCACCCCCTTTCGTTTCCACCCCTTCCGCATCCCCGTCTCCATACACCCCTCCCCCTCGGGTAATGTCCCCCTCCCCTGAACTGCTGAAGTGGCTGCTGAGGTGGGGGGCTGTGGCGCCCAGTGAGGTACCGAATAGAGGTCTGAGGTCCCAACCTGTTGGGCAGCTAGCATTATCTTAGCGCTAGTTTTGTCCTGCTTTTTTAATTATTGTTTTGTCTTTGCTATCTGCATTTTTAAAAGCTGTGCCTGTAGCTCACTAAGGCTATCTTGCTCTCCCTCAAGTGTGTCCTGTGCTCTGGACAGGTGGTGGATTAAGTGTTTTTCCCAGACATGTGAGTCACAACCTAACATGTCTGGTTTGTTTTTCAAGGCAGCTTTTACCTCTCCTGGAACACCTTCTAAGATGGCCTGTCGGTACCATTCCCTCTGAAACCCTGGAGTGTTTGATCCACGTGTCTTTACTCTTGTCTAGGAACTCTTTGGGATTTTGTATAGGGTCCCTCTTTATCTTGGGCATAGCTGCTGCATTAGGGAGAGGATATTTTTCTCTCATGGCCCTGCCTACCACCATGCTCATGTGTGTGAATGATGTGTCGTCACCTTTTGTGTGAGTTCGCACGCCAGTCTCAATTTCCCTAACGTCTGCTCCGGTCAGACACCTGGATATGACTACCCTGAAATCTCCCAAGGCCAGTTTTTGTCCTGCTGTCAGGCTATCTAGCTGTGCAAGCCACGGGGTGCCTCCTTCGCTTACGGGAGGTAGTTTATCAACCAGGGCTTGCACGTCACCTATCCCGAAAGGTCGATATTTGTCACGGTTGCCGGTCTGAATAAGTGGATACATACTCATTGGTGGTGGGTGGGCGCACGCTTGTGATCTGGTGACCATAGGGTGTCTGTCAAATTGTGGTTTGTTTCTGGGGTGTTTCTGGTCCTGTTCTAACTTGACCTCAGTATAGCTACGGTGGTGGCACAAGTCAATTAGGTCATCCTTCTCCCCCTCAGGGGATTCCTGCCACCTTCCCTTCATGGCTATGCCTACTCTCTCTCCCTTTCTGCCACCCGATTGCCATTTCCCTACAGCGGTTATATGTGCTGTCCCTACTGCCCCCGGAAGAGGTTCCCATTCTTTGTCTGAGGGAGGGTCTGTGAGCACGGGCGTGCTTTTATCTTTAGGCGTGCAATGATTTTGTTGTTGTTCTTCTCTCACCTGCCTCTCCAACGCAGATAATTGCTCAATCACCTTCTTTTCCATCTCTTGTAATCTTTTGAGAGTGTTTGTCTGCTCTGTGTTTAAGTCTCGGGCCTGTCTGTCACCAAACGGCGGAGGTGTTTCCTCCTCCTCGTTAAGAGGTTTTGGGCGGGCTAAGAACCATGTCCTGATATTCTGTGTTGGTACTCGCGCCACTTACATCAGTGCCTGCGTTTGAGGCTACCTCTGACCCAAAACCTAATTGGTCTGCATGATCTATATACAATTTTCCTGTGGTTATCTGCAACGTTGGGTACATCCCCGCAGGAGCTGACTGTGTGGCTGGTGGAGCACTAGGCGGTGCTGATGAGTAAGGGGGAGGTGTTTGAGTAGGGTCTTTTGTCAGGGTCTTCTTTGGCTGCCCTGACATCATGTGCTGTGCTGCCTGCCACCACATGGCCCATCTGTTCCACCTTATTTTTCTATTTTCTGCTTTGAGCTGCATAGCCCTATGCTTTCTTCCTTTTAACCACCCCCCCTACTTCTTCTCTTCTTGTCTTGCCCTTTCTTGGTCCTCTCCTGCCACCTTCGCTTCGGCCCACAACAGCTTTCCTAACGGTCCCTTATCACTTTCTGTCTTTCCCTTTTCTTTTAAAACATTACTCACATCCTCTCTCATCAGTTTCATGATCTCAGTCGTGTCTTTACTGCCGTGCATGCTTCTCACTACTCCCACTACTCTCACATGCTTCTCACTACTTGCTGTCAAAACTTTAGACAGCTCACAGTGATTATACTCAAGTAACTCTGGTCTTGTTGCTACTGATAGCTAACTCACAGGTACCCTGATCTAGGTTTTGGCCGGTTGGGAGATATGGGACGCTATGTCCCCAGTTCTCAACCCTTGTGTTTCAAGACTTAACCTTGAGACACGACACCAACTCCCTAGATTTATCTGAAATTTGGACTTTTCGTCCATTTACTCCACAACCACCTAGATAGTGCAATTGTGTTTCAGTTTTCGATTGTTCCAACATTCATACGTGTGTCTCGCCACACTCGAAGACGCTGGTCTTGTTGTAACAACAACTCACAGTTGATCAGAAACACTGGTCTTGTTATTAGATAACTCACAGTTTTCATTGTGCTTTCTCAAAATGCCATCTCTCAATTTACAGACAAGTTACTAATAGGACTTAGGACACGTTATAATTTAGTGGTGTTCAATGCAGATCAAGTTTCTGCTTACCTTTGTGTTGCCGGCCCGTGTCCTTCGCCCGTTCATACCCGGTCCTTATGTCCAATGTTTTGTCCTGGTCAGCTTTTGAGTATTTTGTCACATCCCGGACGAGCCCCCAAATTGTTGTGGTATCCTAACCACCCCGAGAGATATTCAGTTTAAAGAAGACACAAACACAAGCATTCAGCTTCGCCTTCGCAGTCTGTCTACCATCGCATCCAGCTGAGTTCTGCCCCCGCAGCTCTTAGGCTGTTTTTATTAACACACACACAAGTGGGCAGTCTTACATGTAAGCATTACACATCCCCTGTTCTTTAACCAATGGTTACATAGCACCTGATTACTTTGTCGTTAATACCAAGTCACACATAGGACGTGCCTCAGCACTTTTATACTTTGTTGTTCTTAGAAAACAGGCTAGCAGACCCACCTGTTTTCCCGTGACTACTTCTCCTTTCTCGGAGACAGGCCTAGTGACACCTGTTAACTTCACACTGTGGTGCAATAACTACTATTCTGCACAGAGCTTATCTAACACCCCGCAGCTGTTGCCGCCTTCTGTTGTCATTACAAAGCACAGTTCAAAATAACACCTTTCGTCCCACAGTATTCTAAGCAAGCTTTAAGCATCAGTAGTCAAACTGCACATACTTTAAGGTTTTTTGTGGGCAAGTTTTTTCCTCACTCGAACTGAGGGTCTAAGGTCAGAGGGCGTCACTCCCTGTACAGATTGTAAAGCCCTCGGAGGCAAATGTACTTAGTGACTTTGGGCTATACAAATAAATTTGATTTGATTTGATTTATTCACCCTATAAGCTTGTTCTTCAGGAACTGTGCATTGGATGACAACCTCTGGCCATCCAGCTTCAGTAGAATCTTCTGCAGGACCTCAAAAGTACATTTGAGCTTAGGTGGGTAGTTCAGGTTCAGACATTATATCAGTCCAAATAACAGAGCACAGGCAATCGCAGTGTCCCCCAAACCACTGAGTACCTCCACACCTTCAATTAGGAGACCGATGTCCTCTGGATCATCTCCAGGGTTTGCCTCATTCTGTATGATGTAAACTCCTATCACAGTTTTCTCCATTGAAGTGTTGGCCTCAGTGTCTGTGTTCTATGGAGTAAAATATGACAATAAATACATTTTATGAGTATAGACAGTGTGATAATAGACTTAGAATTTTATGAAGAAAAGAAGTACAAATTCTGTTGGAGATGTACAGATATGTACATTACGGAAATGGTGAAAATCTAGTGAAATCAAATGTTGGAAATCCCTGTGATCACCAGCCTTTAGTGCTTACAAGGATGTCCAAATGAATGTTTTATTAATTTGAGAACTGGCTTCGAGAGAATATGGATCAATCAAACACATCAAGAACACTGCATAAAATTGTTAACGTGCAGTTTTCTAAACTATGTGTTAAACTGTTGCAAAAACTGTATTGCTCTTGAATGTGCCCTCCTACTGACACCAGCACACCAGGTGAATCAAATCTTTAAATAAATGAATGATGACTTTACTCGTGTGGAGCAGTCTTCCCCAGTCAAACAAAACTCAGTTGTCTGTCTTTTAATATGCTTTGAACCCGGCATTCCAGCTCTTATGATGGCAGCGCCAACAGGTTATGGGCCCAGAAAAGAGTTTGGAAGCCGATGGAATCGATTATGTTTTGATGGAGATGAGAAAAACTATGAGTTATGGGAAACCAAGTTCCTTGGCCATCTACGTTTACAAGGACTAAAGAGTACCATCCTCCACGATCCAGATGAGGGTAAAGAGGATGCAGAGAAAAATGAAGAAGCGTATGCTGAGTTAATCCAGCTGTTGGACGACAAGAGTTTGTCTCTTGTGATGAGGGATGCGGCTGATGATGGTAGGAAAGCCCTGCAGATATTGAAGGATCACTATGCTGGCAAGGGGAAGCCCCATGTGATCTGTATACAGAACTTACATCCCTGCAAAAGGCTGTTAATGAGAGTGTGACAGATTACATCATCCGGGCAGAGACTGCAATGACTGCACTGAGAAATGCAGGAGAGACTTTAAGTGATGGTTTACTGATCGCAATGATATTAAAGGGCTTGCCAGATGTGTTTAAGCCATTTTCCATTCATGTGGCCCAAAGTGATGAGAAACTAACCTTCGCTGAGTTCAAGACAAAGCGGCGGAGCTATGAGAGCACCGAAAAGTTCAGGAGTGTGTCCACAGATGAAGACAGCGTCATGAGAGTGAGAGGAAGATCTGGCAGAGACGTGAGACTGACCTGCTACGGCTGTGGCCAGAAAGGCCATAAAGTAATAGAATGTCCTGCTGCAGGCCAGAGCAGTGGGCAGAGACAATGGTGCAGCTTTTGCAAGAGCTCCACACACAAAGATGTGAACTGCAGGCGGAGGAGGAGAGATAAGGCCAAGCAGGCGGTGGATGAGGAGGACCACACGTTTGTATTCAAGGTGGGCCAGGTGAATGGAGACCCTGTCAGCAGACCACAGAAGAGAGGGTTTATGGTCGACACAGGGGCCACATCCCCTATCGTGACTGACATCGCAAAATTCAAGGACTTTGATGAGAACTTCAAGCCGCAAAAGCAGATCCTGGAGTTGGCTGATGGGGAGAGGACCAGTGGCGTCGCAGTGAAGAGAGGGACGGCCAAGGTTTGTTTAATTGACAACAGAGGATGTGCAGTGGACATCATGTTGATGGGGGCATTGTATGTCCCATCATATCCCCAGGACATTTTTTCTGTCAAGGCAGCCACCGCCCGAGGAGCAACTGTCATCTTCAAGGAGGGACAGAACAAGCTCATTCACAAAGATGGTATGACATTTAGGATTGAAGTGTATGATAGGCTGTATTATTTAAACACTGCTGAGTCTATAGATGAAAGTAAGGATGAAGATGGATGTCATGGGTGTTATGATTTGCAAACATGGCATGAAATTTTGGGACACTGTAATTATGATGATGTGTTGAGGTTGGAAAGTGTCACAGAGGGGATGAAAATTAAAGGTAAAACTGATAAGTCGAACCTGAAATGTGAGATCTGTATGCAAGGAAAATTTGCTCAGAGCAGGAACAGAGAACCAGATGAGAGAGCAACTGTAGCACTTGCACTTGTACATACAGATTTGGCTGGCCCAATAGAACCAGCAGCAAAAGATGGGTTCAGGTACTCATTGGCATTCACTGATGACTATTCAGGTGCAATTTTTGTGTATTTTTTGAAAGCCAAGAGTGACACAGTCAGAGCTACAGAAAAGTTTATTGCTGATGTTGCACCTTATGGAAAAATCGAATGTATTAGATCTGATAATGGCACCGAGTTTACATCAAAGGAGTTTCAGTCACTAATCAGTAAAAATGCCATTAGACACGAGACCTCAGCCCCTTATTCTCCCCATCAAAATGGGACGGCTGAAAGAAATTGGAGAACATTGTTTGAAATGGCAAGATGTATGTTGATTGAGAGTAACCTTCCAAAAGAACTCTGGACATATGCAGTTCAGACTGCTGCAGCTGTCCGCAACAGGTGCTACAACAAGCGGACAGGACAAACTCCATATTACATGCTGACAGGGAGAGTGCCTGATCTGTCAAGGATGAAATGTTTTGGGTCAGTATGTTATGCATACAAATACATCAAAAAGAAGCTCGATTCACAATCTGAACGGGGGATCTTTGTTGGTTATGACAAGAATAGTCCTGCATATCTAATCTTCTACCCAGAAACAGGGAGAGTACTTAAAAACAGGTTGGTAAAGTTTGTCAGCAAAGGTGTGAATGAGTGTCAGACTGAGATAGACCAGGATACGAGTGAAGACATCCTATATTGGGAGAGAGGTGTAACCACTTTTCCAAAAATTGATGTAGTGAAACCAATCACACAGGAACTTAAAGCTGAGATCTGTGACACAGACATCACTAAAGGTGAGGGTCAGAGTGTTAAAAATACCCGATATCCAACGAGGGAGAGGAGACCACCTAAGTACTATAATGATTATGAGTGCAAGATAAAATGTGATGATGATGATGATGATGATCAAGAGTTAACTAATATTGACTACTGTTATCGGGTTATGTCAGATGCACCTCGAACTCTGAAAGAGGCCATGAGCTCATCAAAATCAGATCTGTGGGTTAATGCTATGAAAGAGGAAATGGATTCTCTGAAAGAAAATGATACATTTACCCTAACCACTTTGCCAGAAGGTAAACATGTAGTGGTGGGAAGATGGGTTTATAGAGTAAAAGAAAATTCCGATAAGACAAAAACATACAAAGCCAGGTATGTGGCAAAGGGTTATAGTCAAGTTGCAGGGGTTGATTATAACGAAACTTTTTCTCCCACTGCTAGTATGACATCTGTGCGCAGTCTGATGCAGCTTGCAGTGCAGCGTGGCTTAGAACTGCACCAGATGGATGTTAAAACTGCATACCTGCATGCTCCTATTGATTGTGAGGTGTACATGGAGCAGGGTTTTGAAGTTAAGGCATAGACAGGTTAGAAACTAGTCTGTAAACTTAATAGATCATTATATGGTCTGAAACAGTCAGGACGAAATTGGAACAGAATGCTTCACGATTTTCTAAGTGAAAATGGTTACATTCAAAACCCAGCTGACCATTGTGTTTATAGTAGACAGACTACAAATGAGAGGGTAATATTGATAATTTGGGTTGATGACCTTATCATTGCTGCTAATGACAATCAAACTGTAAAAAATGTAAAAGAGATGTTGGGAGCTAAATTTTAAATGAAAGACCTTGGTGAACTCAAACAATTCTTGGGTATTGACTTTGTGCAAAAAGGAGGTGAAATAAAAATGAGTCAAAAAAGGTACATTACAAAGATTTTGGAGAGATTTGAAATGATCAACTGTAAACCCAGATTTACTCCATGTGAAAACAAACTGAAGTTTGATAATGAGGGTCAACCTGTTGATCAAAAGAGGTATCGTGAAATTGTTGGCAGCTTGCTTTATGTCATGATATGTACAAGACCAGATCTAAGTTGGATTGTCAGCAAACTGTCACAATACCTGTCTGAACACTGGGTAACAGCAAAACATGTGTTGAGATATTTGAAGGGAACTGTAAATCAGGAATTGTGTTACAAAAGATGTGATGTAAATCTCAAACTTGTGGCATATAGTGATGCAGACTGGGCAGAAGACCAGAGCGACAGGAGAAGTACAACTGGGTACTGTTTTAGTTTGTCTCAGACAGGGCCTGTTATTTCCTGGAAGTCAAAGAAACAGCCCACATTTGCTTTATCCACATGTGAGGCAGAGTACGTGGCCCTGGCAGCGACAACTCAGGAAAGCATGTATCTAGTGCAGTTGTTAAATGGGATGGACAGTGATTGTGAATATGCACCAGTGACAATTTTTGAGGACAATCAGGGGGCTATTGCCTTGTGAAAAACCCTGTATCGCGTCAAAGATGTAAACATGTGGACATCAAATACCATTTTGTTCGATCTGCTCTCAGTAGTGGGAAAATCTGCATTAAATATTGCCCAACTGCTGACATGGTGGCGGATGTGTTGACTAAACCTGTAACAAAAGTCAGGATGGATTGTGTGTTTTATGTTTGGGGTGAAGTGAAATGTATGTCATGTTAGATCTTGCTGTCAGTATTAGAACAAGTGGGGGTGTTAAACTGTTGCAAAAACTGTATTGCTCTTGAATGTGCCCTCCTACTGACACCAGCACACCAGGTGAATCAAATCTTTAAATAAATGACTGATGGCTTCACTCGTGTGGAGCAGTCTTCCCCAGTCAAACAAAACTCAGTTGTCTGTCTTTTAATATGCTTTGAACCCGGCATTCCAGCTCTTATGATGGCAGCGCCAACACTATGTAACTCACCATATACGCCACCATGATTTGTTTAATTTTTTTCCCAGCCGCTCCACCTTTCTTTCGAAAGAGCTCCATCATGCGTGGAGAGTGTTGGTCGAGCTCAGCAAAGAATGTAGACATCAAAGGTACAGTTGATATGCGCATGAACTCGATGTCGATCTGAAAAACAACAATACACTTGTCACTAATCCTATTTGAACATCACAACAATATACAACACAGGAAGGATGAACAGTGAACTACTACTGTAGCTGCTCGATCATGATATTAGGGGTGGGAGAAAAAAAATGATTCACGATAGCAGAGGAAGGAGGACAGAGACGAGGATGAAAGTTAACCAGTTTAAAGACCTGAAGCCTTTTTAAACAGTAGAGTCTGAGACTTCAACCATTAATCAGTTCAACAATATGAAAGATTATTCTAAGGGTCTTGTCAACAAGAGGTAAAGAATGGTAATTAGTCTTCATATTAAAAATATAAACTGGATATTATAAACAAGTTTATATGAATCACGCAGTGCTACCACATAATAAAGTAAATGTACAGCCCCGTATATTGTAAATGTAATCACCATTACGCTTTTTTTCATGGTTTGGTGTTTTAAAAAAAATTGGTAAATACTATATTTAATTTGTCATTATCTTTCTGTACTTGTGTGCACACACTCTGTGGTACAGTGGTCCCTCGTCTATCACGGGGGATACGTTCTAAAAATAACCCGCAATGAACGAAATCCGCGAAGTAAGTTTTACAATTATTATACATGTTTTAAGGCCATAAAACCCCTAACCACACACTTTTATACACCTTTTTACACGCATTTTGTACAGTACTCCCTTAAACAGGACGCAGAACACAATGTGCGTCCATACTATACAGTACGCTGTAAAAAAAAGCATGCAAAATTACACTAAAAATATCCGCGAAACAGCGAGTTTGCGAAAAGTGAACCGCGATATAGCGAGGGACGACTGTATACATAAAACATGAGCACATATAGGACATTCACCTCTTTCTGAGTGAACAGAGCTGGCGATCTGCTTTTGAAGTCTGCAACGAGGGGCTGTCCATGAAGAACTTCTTGCCTTCTATATGAGAAAGTCTTTTCCATTTTCAGTGCCACTACATGGTCATTGTTTCTCTTCTTAATCTCTGAAAGCAGTGCAATTCTCTCGTTTTCCAGAGTGTCAGTCGTTTCTCCTTTTGGATGCTGTGGACAGTAATTGACTTCTGCCCTTCTGGGCTTTTTCACATTTAAGGCTGCTTTGTCTTGGGCCTTGTGCTTCAGTGAATTTAAGGTCACCTCATGACATCCAAGGCCTCTTAGATTGGTCCTGAAGTTGGCCATCTTATACTTAAGGCTAATCTTCCACCCGTAAGTATACAACCTTTATAGTTGCTTTGTCATGAATTTCAGGGGTCACCGACAGGTTTACAAAGTCATTTCCAAAATCAGCATCTTAATATTAAATCCGAAAATCTTCTTGCAATCAAAAATTGGTCTTCACTGTCTGGCACAATTCCTGTATGGAGTCCGGTATCCCTGCTGGCAGAATTTGTTTCCTGGCATCATCTTCACCAAGGACAACCCTCAGTCTTATGGGCTGGGCCATTGTGGGGACCTAAACAAAAGCAGAAAGCACACTGGCTGAATATTTCACAATGAAAAAACACAGGGTCTCTTACAGTAATTTATAATTAGGCAAGTGTTAATCTTTATTTTTTTAAGAACAAAAATAGGATCTTATGTGTTATGTATTACTCTGCTTAACAGCTATTCTGATTTATCCTATTTTTCCACAAAAAAATATTCTGAACATTCTCTGCTCCGAGCTTCTCAAATTTTCTGTCTTACAATGTAAATGAATTAATATATTTTGGTTGTGAACTTGATTACTCGACTGATTACTTAAAAATAATAAATTAATACATTTATTCATCATTAAACTCATACCTTGCATGATTTTACGACGTACTGTGTCACATGATGTGGGAAAAAATACTTACAAACATTACATCCATCTTCCAATTAAGTTAATGTGTCTCTTTAGTGTAACCAGACGCAGGCCTCCCACTGAATAGACAGCTAATGGATAGTCATCGAGTAGTTCTCCATGCTCAATCAGAGACACCTCTCTCATATGTGACGTGTCAAGTTCAAAAGATCTGAAGTGCTCTCTATACCAAGCGGATAACTTTTTCACAATAAAATGTATCTTGCCTTGCAAAATACAAATCTGCAAAATTTCGGCAAACTCATGAAGACGAAATAATTGGCCGTGGACTACAATCATTCCTTTGTTGTAGTTCATACCGTTGTATGACATACTTTTTGTGATATTGACATCAGTAATCTTTGCTTAATAGCAGTTGCAATGTTGCTTTGCAAAACATCAATTGGTACTAATGACACACTAGTTACCAGCAAAGGTGTCCTATGGTCAGAGGAGTGCAAGTCTGATGCAATTGTGAGCTGGTGTTTTCTGGCAAGTGTGAGAGAAATGTTTTTAAAACAGTTGGTATGGCGAGCAATCTGTTTGAAGAAACTATGTTTCGCCTCAAATCTCATACTCCATTTATGGATAAGAGGCTCAAAGAGTCGAATCAAAGCAGGATAATGCTCCAAATAATGATGTTTATGGAGCGGACGGATGTTTGGAAAAAGCTCTTGGTATCTCTGGTGATGTTCACTGATTTTACACTCAAGATATGCAATTGACTCATCAGAGTGACCAGGGTCTACAACAAGCTCCATTATGTCCTTGAGATCCAAAACAACATGCCATACAGGTTCATCCTCTGGAATAAGTGGACCAATAATCAGAGGCAACAATCTAAGCAGAGACCAATTTTCGTGTGCATTTCCACCTATGCTTTTTTTAACTGAGAAAGTCTGCGGTATTGCGTGAGGTCGATTGGTTTTATCCCCCCATTTGTACTCAAATTTTTGGATTAAATTGTTAAGTTTTTCTAAGGTGAAATACTTTTTAGAGATCAAAACAGAAAAACAATGAGCAAGCTCCAAAGGTATTATGCCCTCCAACAGATCATGTGCTACATCTGGAGGATAGCCTGCAGTGACATGAAAATGGGGGAGATTCATACTCAAAATACAATCCTGTTTAACTCCACAGCACGCACTTGTTGTTTCTAGTACACGCTTCAAATGGGCTTCATGAAGTTCCCGCGTTCTACGCTCAAACACACCGGCGGTTAATGACTGGATTTCAGATTTCTTGGCAGTGCAGAATCTGCAGATGTATTCCCCAGAAAAACTTTCTACAAAATCTGCTAGCCCATGGGCTCCTAGATTGTCAGCTATTACGCTGTTTACAGTGCCTTTAATACACTCATTCAGCTGACTGATGAACACACCACGTTGCTCCAAAATGACCAGGGGCCTCATGTACAAAGCATGTGTTCGAACAAAAAAGGGGCGTACGTCCTTTTCCACGCTCACGTTCAAATGTATCAAACGTGAAATGATCGTAGAAATGTGCGTGCCCCGCGCCAATTTCATAGCTGTCGTACACACGTTTCTACAGCTATTGTTCCTGTGGCGACACTTAGGGGTGACGCTGGGAAACTGTTAATAATGTGAAAACAAGTAGTCATCAGAGTGATGTGCACATCAGAGACCCACTTATGAACAATTAACACACCCGTGTGTTTGCAATTATATAAGTGGATATAAAAGCATGCGCAATGTGATGAAGAAAATGATATTAACAAAGGCAGCGTTAGCGATGTTAGAGGACCTTGCAAATGGTGCAATCCGACATGAGCGACTTAAGGAATGCAAGGATTTACTTGCAAACATTGATAATTGGCTCATAAGATGATTTCGGTTACCAAGGCCAGTGTTACTGGAGTTGTGCGCAGAGCTGCGGCCAGCCCTAGAGCGCAACGGGGGCCGGCGGGCCGGCTGCCTGACTACGCAGGGGTTCTTGGCAACAGGGGCATTCCAGCGGGAGCTGGCCGATCGGTCAGGAGTGTGCCAGTCAACCCTGAGCCGAGCCATGCCTGCTGTGTGGGACGGAATCATCTGAATGTCTTCCTGGTACATCAGATTCCTGTACAATGCTGTTAAACAGGCCAACGTTAAAGCGCAGTTCGCGTAATCGGAGCTATTGACTGCACACACATTGCTATCAAAGAATCACAGGATGAATTTGTTTATGTAAGTAGGAAACATTTTCATTCCATCAATGTTCAAATCATATGTGATGGCAAATGAAGCTAACTAACATCGCGGCAAGGTGCCCTGGTTCAACTCACGACTCATTCATTATGACTAACAGCATGGCTGGGAACAGGCTGGAGGCTGGCACTGTGCGCGATGGGTTGCTTCTGGGTGAGTAATTAAACTCTTAAACTCTTTACTTACCCAGAAGCCACCCATCGCTCACCGTGCCAGTGTGCCAATGCACATTTGGGCATGTGCGCATTCAAATATCATGTTTTTGGTTTTCTATATTTTCTGTTGGTGAAATTAGAGCTGCAGAGCTTTCTAACAAGCCCCTAATTATCTCCTTGTGTTCAGTATTCCTGTCAGTAAAAGCGGGCGTAAAATATCAGCCACGGCGCCACACCTGTCCACACCTGTGTGCGCACTGCTCGGATCCCACGGCATTTCCAGCCTCACACACACGCTCCCACTCACGTCTTTTTTTGGTCTTATTTGTCCCTGTTGACAGGCAACCAAACAGAATCTCCACTTCATTCACTAGAATCTTTAGCTCAGAATCTGTGAAATTCATTTTCTTTCCTTTGTTTATCGCGTTCTGATCGGACAAAGAGGTGAATCTCAGGTCCAGGGTGTTATGGAATTTTCTCTTTTTAGGTTACACGAGGCCACGTGTGAGCCTTGTGATCCATGACAGTATTAACTGTTTGTCTTATGACTAGGTGCCACCATATCTCACTGTGGTGGCCAGGGTCGAAGAGGCCTGTTGCTGCCTTCCTAGTCATAATAGATAGCTTGTTGTTGCCGTTCCAATCTGTGTAAGCGGACATCTGTGTCCTCAGACTAGAATATGTTGACAATAACACCTCCAAGAGTAAAGACATTCTCTTTTACTAATTCTGGGGCGTATAGTATTTGGGGTGTGATCTTTGGGTTTAAAGTATATGCACCATCACAAGTTCGTCAGAATGCGAGACCGACTCAAGCACTTCAGATGTACTTTGAGAGTGTCTCTAGTTCTCCTTGGCCAAGCGTCAATAAATAATACAGCATAAGACATCAGAGGCTCCTGAACACTTTCTTCCCTCCTGACCTCACCATTGACCTTTGACTTCAGCAATTTCTCCACAACAATTGGCGTCACGAACAGGATTTCAACAGAACAAAGACGTGGTAAGTGCAAAGTTTTATTACTATGCCTTACCATGTCTGCGTTTGACGAAATCATAAAAAACTATGTGCTTATTTAATCTGCCTGGAATATAAAAACATCTAAGACCCACCAGGGGGTCAGGAGCTTCAGTGTCTTGGGGACAATGTCCTGGCTGAAACCTCTGGCGTTGTTTGGAACGTATGTGTCATACAAACATCCCAGTTAGATGTTCAATTCGGCATATTGATTTAACGTGAGAAATCAAGAAAGCTGACAATGGTGTAAAAAAACATTTTAAAAAATAAATGGAGCTGTAACAATAATTGATTACAGAGCAGTGTACAGTGTGTGGATCTGAAGGGGGGCAGGTTGGGTTTATGACCCACTGCATTGCCACTACGTGGCTGTTTGTTTCCGGGGCAGTTTCGGGCTGCACTCGGCACAGAGAGACCCACCTGAGGTTTAAACTATAGAAAAGACATTTTCGGGGGAGTTTAAATACACCCTCGTTTGAATCAAGATCGGGGATCTGCTCTGTGTCCTTTGGGAAACGTTGGTTTTAAATGTGTATACACTGGGAGAGAAAAAGAAGTACATTTTTCCTCCTTTCACCTCAGATCACCACTGCTGCAGTTAGAAAAGTGTGGAGACTGACCTTTAATGCTGCTGTATTGTGGTTTGAAATCTGTTTGTCTGTATGTGTAATATCCTACTGCGCAAGCGAAAATGGGTAATGATCTGTCCAAAGCAGTACACAAACCTTAAATCATGCAAACTGACTCAGCAAAAGCTAAATCAAAGACAAAACATCTTTCTGTAAAAGATCAAAGAACTAATGTGAAGTTAGATGGTCAACCTGTCATTGATACGCAGCATGCCGGAGCAGGCACACACACATACACATCTGACCAGATATCACAATTTAAAGCAATGTTTTCGCCGCATGTGCCAGCTGGACTCATCGGTAGACTGAAAGGATGGGATTTTGTGTTTCCGTTCACTTCTCTTATGTGTGAATGTACGAATGTTGTTAAATATTTTAGCCGAGGTCGGGATAACACTGCCGGAACAACAAAACAATGAAAAAGCGATCTCTGTTTTTCCGCAACTTTCAAATACAAAGCCCTCTTGCAATGCTGAGATAGATGAACAACCAAGCACATCACAAACTAAAGCAGATGATGAGTTTATCCTAATGGCAGCTACAGTAGTGAATTAGAAAGGAAAGTCAAGATTATGCACAGACAGGAGAAGGAAGACAGCAGACAGTCTAATGAGTCAGATTTAGAAGGAGACGGAGCCAGACCCAGAGAGGAGGAGCCTTACACAGACTTTAGTGACGAGGAAGTGCAGATTGTAAAGCCAAAACAAAACAACATCTCTGCTCTCCCTCTTCAAGGATTATACTGTTAAAGTTTAGCTCTGTTCAACTTCATTTAAAAGTAACCTTTTTACTTAAATTGTCATAGGATTATTTCTACTGCAAAGAAAAAATGTTTCAAGTGTTTGAAGTTAAGTATTGTAACAATCATCGCATACTATTTTGGTGTGGCACAATCTTCTTTAAACTTAATTAACACATGTTTCAACCTGATAAATATGTTTCACACACTTTAAATCAACTCAGAATCAACTTCAACTCCAATCATGGTGCTCATTATGAATCGATAATTGTGCAGTTTGTGCTCAAATAATAAAAGAAATAACTGTATATGTCAAGCTAAAAAAATCAAACTGGCTCTACTTAAAAGCACACTTTGTTTACACTACTACATAAATGCCTAAATCTGATGTTACACTCAGACCAGAAACACAGCGGCACATAGGAAAACAACTTTGCCCCTGCCTCTGAAGTGTCACAGACATCTTTAATAAATGCTTGTAAAAATAATGATTGACAACACAGCAGTTTGAAAACCATGGACTTCTGAGTTCATGGAAGAATACCAGAAAAAAAACACTTAATCCAGTTCACTTGTAGAACTGAGTGGATCTTGTGTTAAGATGAGTTTGTTTTCCCTGATTCATACAAACATGGGATATTAAAGCTGGAATAAAGCGAGATGAACATGAATGTCTCATGGTGCAAATTTTTGTGCAAAATCTAAGACCGAATGTTCAAGCCGCTTACAAACTATCAGTCCTTGACTCGAAGTCAACTATAAACAAAATAATGGCTATGCATAGGAACGATGTTTTCTTCGCTGGTAATAATGCTCCCAGCTCAAAACAAATGATGCAGTATGTACAACAGCAGGGTGTCACAAATGCGGTGCAGCGGGACATTGGGCTAAAGAGTGTAAGAGTGGTTGTCGTCGTCGGAATAAATCCAATAACCAGAACCAACAACAAGCCGCTACATCATTTCCGGCTCTACCCGCTCCACAAGCTACTACGTAATTTCCTGCTCTTCCAGCCCCACCCACACAAGCTGCTTACACGCCAACATATTACAATCAAGCATAGGGAGGCCATGGAGGGGTGGGATCAGAACAACCATTTCATATTCAAGCTGCAACTATTTTACTTTCTAGTAATCCCGCGGAAGACCCGATAATGCCTGTTCAAGTTAATGGAAATACTGTTGAAATTTTGGTAGATAGTGGAGCAACTATCTCTACTGTAAAAACTGCAGAGCATGTATGCACACCTACATCCAACTTCATCACCACTGTAGGTGTTTTCGGGGTTCCCATTGCGGAACCGTTATCTCAGAGGACTAAAATAACTGTTGAAGGCTCTGAAGTGATGCATTCTTTTCTGATATCTGATAAAAGCCCAATTAATCTCATGGGGAGGGATCTGCTTTGTACACTGCATGCTACTATTCAGTGCACCCCGGATGGATTGTTTTTGACCCTCCCTGATGAAAAAGCTGCTCTAGCATTTCAGTTTTTGCAGAGTACGGAAGACACTTTGTATTGCTGGGAATTGATAGGTTTTAATATGCTTCCCAGATTCACTGTTTCAGATATTCAGAAAATCGCCAAAATATCTCCAGCATGTGCAACATTGATGTCTACAATGAGGCCTCTTTTGCATTGTCATTGTACTGCAGCATTTAACCCTTCTGAGTCGTATAAACAATTGGTTTCCAGGTTTTTAAATAAATAAGAGGGGTAGTGAACAGTAGAGGTTGTTTAATGTTGAAAATTCATATCCACATATCGTGGTGGCCGTCACACCTGGCTGTGAGCTGAAACACCTTGGACACATGGTGGCTCAGTGCCAGGCATTGAGAGAAGCTGTACCAGCTTCTCAACACCAAACAGTAACATATTTAGGGGAGGAACTGTATATGTTGTCTTTAGATGAACATATGCAATTACCAATGTCTACATTTGTTACTCATCAGCCGCCTCTTCCCGCTCAGTATGGACCTCCTTCTGAATTGTCTGAGGTTCCACCTATTTTGTGGGCTAAACATAAAAATCATGTGGGTTTTGTAAATTCGGCTCCGCCACATAAAGTCACACTTAAGCCTAATGCTAAGCTACCTATGATTAGACAATACAATTTGCCTCACAGAGCTGTAGTAGGAATTGAAAGTGTCATTCAGTCTCTATTGGATCAAGATGTGCTAGTTCAAACCACTAGCCCATGTGACACTCCCATATTAACAATCCCCAAAGCAAATCGCCCTGATGAATGGCGGTTCATGCAGGACCTGCAAGCTATTAATAATATAGTGGTACCTGCAGCTCCAATTGTGCCTGACACCAATTCGATTTTAGCTTCTTTACCACCTAACTCCACGCACTACACGGTCGTTGATCTGAGTTCTGCATTTTTCTCGATACCGTTGCATCCAGATAGCCAGTATCTGTTTGCATTTACATTCAAGGGTAAACAATACACTTGGCAACGGTTGCCGCAGGGTTTTGTCGAGAGTCCCACCGTGTATGCAGCGGCGGTAAAAAGAGATCTAGATGGGCTCCACCTGCCAGGTGGCTCCACTCTCTTGCAGTACGCTGATGACCTCCTAATAGCTTCTTCATCAAAAGAAGCTTGCCACACAGACTCTATCTTGCTGCTACAGAGACTGGCCGAGTGTGGTCACAGAGCGTCGCTGGCAAAGTTGCAATTCTGTCAACCGGAGGTGACATTTTTGGGTCATGTTCTGAAGGATGGACAACACCTTTTGTCACCGGAGAGGGTGAAACTGCTAGTAAGCATGCCTCCCCCCACAACCAAGAAACAGATGCTCTCTTTTCTGGGGATGGCTAATTATTGCAGACACTGGATTTTTGAATATGCAACTATGGACTCTGTTTTTCGAGCCGCCGCACTGCAATCAGCTCCACCCATGGTACAGTGGACTGAGGAAATGCACAAAGCCTTTCAAGATCTGAAATGCTCTCACAATGGCTTCAGTGTTGGGTTTGTCTGACTATCATCAGCCGTTCCATCTACATGTGCATGAGAGAGATGGCTTCGCCACTGGCATTCTGGTACAGAAACATGGTTCTCATTATCGTCCCGTTGCGTACTACTCCTCTCGACTGACCCCTGTAGTACTCGGTATGCCAGGTTGTCTAAGAGCAGTGGCCGCTGTTGCCATTTTGATCGACAAATCCCATTGTAACTGGCTCATGACTGTGTCGTGCACGTTCCACATGCAGTATTAAACATTTTGAACACATCTGCAACACAACACATGACAGCAGCACTTCGCTCAGGTTACGAGGCAATAATTCTATCAAGTCCCCACATAACTTTAAAGCGCTCACCTCCAATAAATCCAGCTACTCTGCTATCATTGATTGATACAGATGATGAGCATGACTGTATCGCCCTTAGTGAAATGTGCACATCTCCGAGACCAGATCTGCTGCAAACAGTGATACCAAATTCTGACATGGTTCTTTATACTGATGGTTCGGCCAGCAGACCATCTGACAACGTACATTTGGCTGGTTATGCAGTAGTAAATGATTCTGAAGTCATTGAGGCAGGATCCCTGCCTCATGGAACTTCAGCCCAAGCAGCTGAGCTGTATGCTCTTAGTAGAGCCTGCATACTTGCTTCTGGTAAAGTTGCCACTATCTACACTGACTCGCGATACGCATTCGGCACTGCGCATGACTTTGGACAATTATGGAAAATGAGAGGTTTTGTCTCATCCTCTGGTAAGCCATTACAGCATCACGCGTTGGTAAATGATCTATTAGAGGCTATTTTGCGCCCGTCACAGCTTGCGATTGTAAAATGTGCAGCCCACACTAAAGGAAATGATCCTGTTTCACAAGGAAATGCAATGGCTGATACTGCAGCCAAACAAGCTGCACTTTCCTCCTCCTCCATGGTCCATCAATATACCTCCACACAACCCGTCAATCCAATTCCAGTACCTTCCGCTAATGATGTCGTGAAAAGGCAAAATCACGCTGATGACAGGGAGAGAAGTCTTTGGTTGCGTAAAGGTTGTGCAGTTGATTCGGAGTCTGGCTTGTGGCTCCACCCGGATGGGCGACCAGTTTGCCCAAGAGCTCTCCTACATGTCTTGGCACGTGTGGCACATGGACCAACACATGTAGGAAGAGGGGTAATAAATGACGTTATTCGTTCACAATGGTTTGCAGCAGGCATTACACAAGTCTCACAAACACTTGTACAGTTGTATGACGTGTCAACAGACCAGAAAGAAGAATAGCACAGTGAAGCATGACCATCTGGAACCTCCAACAGGTCCCTTTGTAAATTTGCAAATAGACTTATATGCCAAGTTGTCAAGGCTACAAATATTTGTTAGTTGTGACAGATCGATTCTCAAAATGGGTTGAGGCCTGTTGTTAAGTGTCTGCTAAAAGAGGTGATCCCTAGGTTTGGAGTGCCACAGGGAATAGATAGTGACAGAGGTCTGGCTTTTGTATCAAGAATAACGCAGGGTCTGTCAGATATCTTAGGGTTCAAGTGGCAGTTACATGTTCCATATCACCCACAAAGTTCTGGTCAAGTTGAGAGAATGAACGCAACTATCAAAGATCGGTTGACCAAAACAGTGCTGACAACAGGCCTAAAATGGCCTGATGCACTGCCTATTGTGTTGTATTCCATCCGAAGCGCACCGAGCGCAACAACAGGAATAAGTCCTCATGAGGTGTTAATGGGGAGACCAATGTCCACAAGTCCCCCTTTGACACCACACAAAACTTCTCTGCTTTGGACGGATGAGTTTATGAATATGAATATGTAAAAGATTAACTGACGTTTTGAATTTTATCATTACAGGTGTCTGAACGGCTCACAAAACCATTGGAGGAACCAATTTATCCTTTTAATGACGGAAATTTTGTATTAATCAAATATTTAAAAAAAAAAGTTTTTGTCTTCCAGGTGGAACCAGGTGTTGTTGACAATGAGGACTTGTATTTCCTGCACTTTAACCAAACTGCCTATTAACAAAACTAACCAAACTGTTAACCCTGTTATGTTTGACTGTCCAATTGACAGATGTGATGACTGTTATATTGTTTACCCCCTGACTTGCTCTCAAGGTAAATGGTCGTGGACAACGCATGACCGATTAAGACAGTGCTGTGCACCCAGGTAATGAAGGTAACATTCACAGCTGCTGTACCTTTGACTGAACCTCTGGAGCTGTGGTGTTTCACTAAACAACCATTGAAAAGTTATCCCGATTATAAACTGTGGGCTGTTAATTACTGAGATGTTCCAGGTGAGGTGCAGAGCGGTAAGATCTGTACTATGGTGAAACTGATAAGGGTGATAGTTTTCTATATATTGGTCAACTTCTTCCATAAATACACTTGAGGTAGCCAAACCTAAATCAACAAGGAGTAATGGAGGTACAGGTGAAGTTTCTCAAATTTTAGTGCAAGAAACAAATTCGGCCCTCAGTCTAATGGTTGATTATGCTCACGATCGTAATCTCAGTAACTGTTGGCTGTGTCAAAATATGCCTTCGTCCATACACTCACCAATGTCTCATCCAATTCCATTCACTAGAACGGATTATGAGATGTTCAATTGGAATAATTTGGCCATGAGATTTGAAGATGAAGCAAATGAGTGCTATACTCCTGCTTCCCTATAGATTCGGCAAAGTATTCACATAATGCTGAAATTGCCTTATACGTTGCTAAAACAGTTAATGAACAGTACCTGCCGAGCGGTTTCAACTATACTACCTTTTTTCGCAATATTCATATACAGATGTATGTGAAATTAGGTTTTGAATATAGAGTTCAAATAGTTTTGGCCCAAACAAACTGTTCAAAACCTCTTGGAAATCAGGTGTGTGTTCCCCAACCATATATTGCATCTTTAATGGTGGAGGCCCTAGTTTCTGTGCAGCCGTGGTCCGGTGTTAGGTCCATGGAGTCACTTCAGATACAGAAACGTAACTGCTCAGTGCCACAAAAGATGGAGCGAACTCCTCAACTTATGTGCCTCCGGTGTTCACCCATGAACGGCAAAATGTTTCCTTGTGTTTTCAGGGAGTAGGAGACGGACCTGATAATTTAGGACAAAGCAGCTGTAAAACAGTAGTAAATGTCACTCTGAGACAGTCGTCATTACCTGAGAGAGTGTATCTAGTCTGTGGAGATAAAGCTTATTGCTGCGTGCCCTATGAGTTGTTTCATGGTGTCTGTTATTTGGCATACCTAATTCCCTTGATCAGGGAAGTGAAATCCGCTGAGATTGCTTCATTATACCTGCCTCTACATAAATATAAAAGAGAAATCCCAACATCTCAAAAGATAGCCAGCATCCTCTTGCCTTGGTATGGTATGTATATAACTCAACAGGAACTTGAATCTCTGTCTAAAGTCCTGGAGAATCATCTGAATGGCTCCAGTAGAGCCATGTTAGCTGAACATAGGGAGCTGCAGGAAGTTAAAACTGTAGCTTTACAGAATCGTATGGCGCTTGGTCTCCTGTTGGCAGCACAGGGAGGAACTTGTAAAGTTATAGGTACTGAATGTTGCTTCTACATCTCCGACGCGACTGCTGAGGTCATAGATATGGCGCATGACACAGCTCAAGGTATCAAAGAGTTACATGATAAACATGGGTTCAACTTTGGGGATTTTTCTGGTACCTTGGGGTCATTGGGATCAGGGTTAGTTAAATTTTTGACTACTCTATTTGTCGGTGGACTCTTTATTCTTTTCCTCTGCACTTGTATGATCTCATTGATTAAACTAATCGTGAAGAAGACAACAAGGTCAGTGGTTCAAGCACCCCAGGTGTGTATACGTCCAGAGGTTGCCAATCCAGTGGGTAAGAGGTATTATCATTTTGAAGGTTTTGGGGAAAGGATTCGAAGCTTTGACCTTGATGATCTTTCTCTTGGTGAAAATGATGAAGAGGAGACTTGTGGTCTGTAAATGGAGGGTGTCTATTTCTTCTGTTACCTCTGTGTTTCATTTTAGGTTAACTTTAGGTGATGATTCTGGTTTTACTGGTTGTTTAGTATTCTAGGAGATGTTATTTTTAATAATTTAGAAATTGCCATATAATGAATCACTTTTAAAATCTATTTTCAATGATGGTTTTCACAGTAATGTAATACATGCTTATAAGTTCAAAGTTAAAATTTTGTTATGATGATATGCAACTGATGGATAACGACTGTTCATGGAAAGTTCTACGAAGATGGATTCCATGCCACCATGCATCGTATGTGCTAGTAACCTCTCCATGGTGGTGACCCTCTACTGTACATAATGTACATGGGTCGAAGATTTTGCAATGTCTTGATTTCAACGATGATTGTTGTGATTGATTTCAAAGAGAGAAGAAATTTGCTCTAGAAATGTTAAATCAATTGTTTTATGGAACCCCTTCTAATTGCTAGGGTTTTATCTACTAGGTGAAATAATAAATTTGATCTTTCTCCTCTCCCAGTGGCATATTTGCACATGATCTGTGACCTCCCTGATGACCTTCTTTAACACCTTTGTGTTGTAGGGGATCTTCGCTAGCTTAAAGGCCCTTGTTGACCTGAAAGTGGAACTCACACATCATGGGAATGGGATGATGGGGTACATAAGAGGGGTTCTTAAGGTTTTTCACTGATTGTATGAATTAATCTAAACCGACTGCTTTGTTTGAAAGAATGATTTTTATGGATGGCCTTTTGAATAATTCTGTGTGATTATGAATGTTTTATATTGTTTGTGTCAATCTCATTCTGACTGTACTCCCTGGTGGTCTCTAAATTTGGTAGATATTATTATTTGGTAGTTAGTATTGATCTTATGATCAATAAGAGGGGATTGTTATGGAATTTTCTCTTTTTAGGTTACACGAGGCCACGTGTGAGCCTTGTGATCCACGACAGTATTAACTGTTTGTCTTATGACTAGGTGCCACCATATCTCACTGTGGTGGCCAGGGTCGAAGAGGTCTGTTGCTGCCTTCCTAGTCATAATAGATAGCTTGTTGTTGCCGTTCCAATCTGTGTAAGCGGACATCTGTGTCCCCAGACTAGAATATGTTGACAATAACACCTCCAAGAGTAAAGACATTCTCTTTTACTAATTCTGGGGCGTATAGTATTTGGGGTGTGATCTTTGGGTTTAAAGTATATGCACCATCACAAGTTCGTCAGAATGCGAGACCGACTCAAGCACTTCAGATGTACTTTGAGAGTGTCTCTAGTTCTCCTTGGCCAAGCGTCAATAAATAATACAGCATAAGACATCAGAGGCTCCTGAACACTTTCTTCCCTCCTGACCTCACCATTGACCTTTGACTTCAGCAATTTCTCCACAACACAGGGCCTATTTAAATAGATTTGCATATGTAAATGGGTCGTGGACAGGGAGGAGTTACATGTGCGCTCAATTCCACGTTGATTGGGATGTACAAAAGAAACGTGCTTGGATCAATGCGAACGCACACTTTGATACATCTGAATTTTTTGTGCATACGACAGTTTCCAGGTTTTGGGGTACGGCAAGTTTCAGTAGGAAATCCACGCACATTTTCGTACATGAGGCCCCTGATCTTTCAAAAGTGGATCCAAGAGACTGCATTAGTCAAAGTTACAAATTACCTCCTAATGGCATGAGACAAAGGACTCATTTCTGTACTTGTCCTGTTAGATCTTTGTGCTGCATTTGACACCATTGACCATCAAATTCTTTTACACAGACTGGAACATCAAATTGGCATCAAAAGAACTGCCCTAAGCTGGTTTAAGTCGTATCTCTTAGATCGATCTCAGTTTGTTCACGTCAATGGTGAATCCTCCATGCATACCAAAGTTTCTCATGGAGTCCCACAAGGTTCTGTACTTGAACCACTTATATTTAGTTTATATATGCTTCCTCTAGGGAACATTATTAGGAATCACTCTATCAATTTTCATTGCTTTACTGACGACACCCAATTATATTTATATCGATCAAGCCTGATGAAACCAATCAGTTAACTAAACTCCAAACATGCTTTAAGGATATAAAAAGTTGGATGACCTACAATTTTCTGATGTTAAATTCAGACAAAACTGAAGTTCTTGTGATTGGACCCAAACACCTCAGAAACTCTCTTTCTAGAGACTTAGTTACTTTAGATGGGATCACCCTGGCCTCTAGCTGTAAAGATTCTTGGAGTTGTGTTTGATCAGGATTTGTCCTTTAACGTCCACATAAAACAAATTTCGAGGACCGCATTCTTCCACTTATGTAACATTGCTAAAATCAGACGCATTGTCTCTTAAGCGGATGCAGAAAAACTAGTCCACGTGTAGCAGGACGGACTTATTGGTCCTGGGCATATTCACCGGTGGCGCAGCCTCGGCCAATCACAAGGGGAGACAGCCACATAAAGGCGGGCAGAATGCACCTGTCCCCCTCTTGCTTGGCTGATGCCCGGGTTGCGTCACATCCTGCCGCCACTTCCCCTCAGTGTGGTAGGTAGGCTGTTGATTGCGGCCGTAGCTCCCTCATGTTGCCTGTCCAGTACAGATTATTGTTTTTGTGTTATTAGAGGTCCAATTGGGTGTTTTTGGCTGCACGCTGCTCACCGCTTTGGTTTCTGCTCGCTGCTCGTCTCTGGTGCGTCACTTCAACCCTGTGTTGTCTGGGACTGCCTGACTGGTATGTAGCGCTATGGCCTCAGCTTCCTCCTCAAGCCACTCATAAGTCACTCATCCTGTGTTTTAATTGTAGGATTAAAGACTGCCGCACAGCAGCGATGCACAGCAGTAAATCATCCACTGCTGCTTTGCCTCCCGGTGACTGCTTTGTTTTCCGGGGATTGCTTTGCCTCCCAGTGACTGCTTTGTTTCCCGGGTATTGCTTAACCCCCTGGCGAACTGTTTTGCCTTGGCTGGGTCTGTTTTTAATTTTTATGTACAACTTGCCTTGGCCCTTTACTATTTGCTGGCTGGCCCCGTGGTAGTGCAGTGCGGTGCAGCCTCGTCTTAAAGTGTATCTGTGTGCGCGTGCGCGAGAGAACAGTGTGGAATGTAATTTTGTTCTGTTGTGTTTGTTCGTTCCTGTTTGTTTTCTTTTGGAGTTTGTTTAATTGGTTATTAGGGCCCGAGCACGGAAACCGTGCGAAGCCCTATTGTATTTCGAATGTTTATTATTTTTTTTATTATTAGGGCCCGAGCACGGAAACCGTGCAAAGCCCTATTGTATTTCGAATGTTTACTATTTTTTTTTAGGGCCCGAGCACGGTAACCGTGCGAAGCCCTATTGTTTTTCTAATTAGGGCCCGAGCACGGTAACCGTGCGAAGCCCTATTGTTTTTCTAATGTTTATTATTAGGGCCCGAGCACGGTAACCGTGCGAAGCCCTATTGTTTTTCTAATGTTTATTATTAGGGCCCGAGCACGAACCGTGCGAAGCCCTATTGTTTTTCTAATGTTTATTAGGGCCCGAGCACGGAAACCGTGCAAAGCCCTATTGTATTTCGAATGTTTACTATTTTTTTTTAGGGCCCGAGCACGGTAACCGTGCGAAGCCCTATTGTTTTTCTAATTAGGGCCCGAGCACGGTAACCGTGCGAAGCCCTATTGTTTTTCTAATGTTTATTATTAGGGCCCGAGCACGGTAACCGTGCGAAGCCCTATTGTTTTTCTAATGTTTATTATTAGGGCCCGAGCACGAACCGTGCGAAGCCCTATTGTTTTTATAATGTTTATTAGGGCCCGAGCACGGAAACCGTGCGAAGCCCTATTGTATTTCGAATGTTTATTATTTTTTTATTTTATTA
>CM014083.1:1137095-1192095 GCA_004119915.2 Collichthys lucidus
TAATGTTAACTGCTAGCGCATCAGTGTTAACATGCGCATGCTAACATGCTAATGCTAACATGCTAATGTTAACATGCTAATGTTAACTGCTAGCGCATTAGTGTTAACATGCTAATGGTAACATGCTATCGCTAACATGCTAATGGTAACATGCTAATGTTAACTGCTAGCCGTCAGTGTTAACATGCACATGCTAACATGCTAATGCTAACATGCTAATGCTAACATGCTAATGCTAACTGCTAGCGTATCAGTGTTAACATGTGCATGCTAACATGCTAATGTTAACATGCTAATGCTAACATGCTAATGCTAACATGCTAATGCTAACTGCTAGCGTATCAGTGTTAACATGCTAATGCTAACATGTTAATGCTAACATGCTAATGCTAACATGCTAATGCTAACTGCTAGCGTATCAGTGTTAACATGCTAATGCTAACATGTTAATGCTAACATGCTAATGCTAACTGCTAGCGCATCAGTGTTAACATGCGCATGCCAGTGCTAACAGAACCCCAGCAACAGCCCACTCGTCACTCTCAAAATTTCTTTTCTAGTACTGAATTTGCTGAGCAGTGTCAGTAAAAATGCATGGGGGCGACAGGGCCAGAGTCAGGCACACTCCAAATTTCTTTAGAAATTTTGATATACTGTACATTAGCAGCTTTAATCACATTGATGGTATATCGTCCTTTTGATCCACTAACAGCACAAAGCGCTTACACAACACATTTACTCATTTACACACACATTCGACTGGACTAGAGGGCCTGGGGATCGAACCAGCTGCTCACCAATCACTTGACAAAATGCTCTACACAGTACCTATTGCTCAGTGTTCTCTGTATTTGCAGCTCATTCTCACTTCTAACACGGGGTATGTTATTTTGAAACCGGATTCTCTTTGCTTTTTCTTTGTCTGGCTTCCGCTCGCTCGAAGTGCTCTGTGTAAATTAAGACGTGGTGCTCGCATCAAAAATAGAACAGACACGTATTCAACACAGAGCCGAGCAGAGAGCCACTTCTGAAACGGACCATGGCGGATACATTGACTACCGCGTATGAAAACACAGCGCACCCTGTCCATGTCGGGTTTGAGGGTAAGCTTTTGTGCCAATCATTTGACAATGTTAGCAACACAAGCTTTATCTTGAAAGACTAACCCATTGCATATTGATAAGCTGAGGCTGACAATTTTGGGTGTATTATGACAATTTATCCAATGGCTGTTGAGACATTTTCTTGTATCACCACCAACAGATTGACAAATGAAATTCTGAAAAGTGTTGACACATTTCACTCAGATCTGTGGAGGTCAGTTATGGCATGTTTGAACACTGACTGGTGGTGACACATTACACAGCACAGTCATCGGTGGGGCCGGTCTCTGTGTTTGGTGTTCTCACGGTGTCTTCTGTAAAACGAGCAGGTGAAATGATTTGACTGGACGGCTGGATTTCAATATAATATCTTATTTAAGACTCTCCTCCCTTTTTTATCTCATTCTGCCTGCTCTCTGTCCCTCCTCCCATCTTGTCTTGTTTCCTTGACTCTCCCTTACCTCTCTCTTTTCTTTAATTTCCTTGTTTCCTTTTTATTTTCTCGCAGGGCCTTTAATCTTTCCTTCTACTTTCCTTCCTCTCTGTTCTCCATCTATTTTTTTTCTCATTTTCTCCTTTCTTTCATCGTTCTCTATGTTCTCCTCTATCTTTTTTTACTTGACTCTTGTCCTCTCCTCCAATTTCTTGTCTTGTTTTTTCTTCCTCCCCTCTCATCTCCTTTCATGTTTCCTCCCCTCCTTACCTTTGTTCTCTTGTACTTTCCTTTTCTCCTAGTGTAGTTCCTCTTGGCTTATCACCCCTTTATTCCCTCTTCTCCTTTACTCTTCTTATCTTGCCCCTCCCTTGTTACCTCTCCTCTTCTTCTTCCCTGCTCTCCTCTTTCTCTTCTCATTTTATCCCTGTTTTTGTTACTTTTCTTTTTCTAATCTGTCTTTACCTTTTTACTTTTTTCTTTTACCTTTCTCTCTTTGCCTCTCTCCTCATTTACTCTTTCTTCTTTTTCACTCTGTTACTTTTATATTACTTTCCTCTACTTTCCTTATTTCATTCTTTCTCCTCTCCTCTTCCATGTCCTCACATTGTCATCTCTCCCAGTTGACTTCTCTAACTTTCTTCTCTCTTCGCTGTCAATTTCCTTCCCCTTTCCTTGTCCTTTCCTCTGCTCGTCCTTTTTGATTTTGTCCTTTACAGCAGTGTTTTGATATAGATGCTGTCCTGACAATCTCCACCAGTACTGAAGCCCTGGGTGAAGAAGACTAGAGTAATTGAAGTTTTACCCTGCTATGATTTTGTAATATAACACCCTGTTGGGGTTGATATTGAACCTGGTCACCTCTCGTATATTCCTGTCTGTGAAACCCTTGATGAGTTGCCTCTGTGAGACATTTATTACAGCCTACTTTGTTTTTCCTCTCCTTTTCTTCCCTTTGCCTTTGTCTCCTCCTTCGTCCTCCATCAGTCTGTCCACATCCTCTTTGCCCTTTCGTCCTGTGCTCACTTCAGTTTCACTTTATTTCCTCCCTCATTACCCCTCCTTCCCCTCTGCTGCTCCATCCTGTCCGCCCTTCGTCTGGTCTCCGTCCTCCTCCTCAACCGATCCGACTCCTCGCCTTATTCCCAGGATTGAAACCATCGCAGACAATTAGCGCTGATGTGTTTTGCGCCAAAGGCCAGAGGAGATGAGGAGAAGTGTGTCTAGGATGTGTGATGTGATGAAACAGCAGGGGTCTTCGAATGCCCTTCTTACCAAATGCCAACATGCTCGTTCAATTTATCCTTTCCCTCTTTCTTTTTGCCTTTTGTTTTCAAATTTACATCATCATTACTGCAGCTTTGTCTGGCTCCTACAGAAGGAATGAGGTATTCTGCTCATTGTCTTTCTGAGCCTGAAAAACATCTGAGTGCTCGACTAAATGCAACGTTGTCTGAAACAATACAAACACAACCCACAAACAGAGCTCTTTTACCAACTGTGGTTCCCTCAGCACTCCACAAGAGGAAGAAAAAAACAAGACAATATAGTAACGCTTTGTGTTCTGCTTTCTCTACTTTTTCACATCCTAATTTATGGATGTTGGGTCTTACCCGCTTGGCCTTGCCTCCAGCTGCTCAAACACAAAGATGTCTGGTAGTGAATTTAGGCCAGGAAGATGCAGGGCTACAGGGCACAAAAGGCAGTAGAGGTGCATAAATAATGGAGGGCAGGAAGAGTTTCCCCGATCTCGCCTTAAATCACCAACAACCTCCGACCGGACGCCCTCCGCACACTTACGCATACGTTTGCATACTAATTAGGTCAAACGGCTGCCTCCTTGGAAGACAGAGCGGGCAACTGTCTGTCCTTTTGTTTCTCCGCCCATTTTTTTATTTCCCACTAAAACATTAACATGGGTGAATAAGTGTCCTTCTTGGGAGTAGCCGGGCATGCTTTGAATATGAGAAACAGATAGTGATTAACAGATGATGAACGCCACTATTGTTGGGGACTTTTCTTTCCCTTCTTCAGTGAAGTTCATAAATGAAGAAACTCTGTACATAGAGAATCACTTTAAAGTCATTTGCTTTTGTTCATTCTTCCATTGCTTGGACTAATTATTTTCTTAATTGTAAATGAATAATGTTTTCTTCCAGGAAACTACTGAGTTATTAGGCTTTTTTATTACCAAACATAGAAAGAATGTCTTGAAACAGAGAAAATCTCTCTGATTTACTGGATTTTGCTCAACTTCAATTTCAGCACATGGATGACAGATTGTATAAATGACATGCACTTTTACACCAAGCTGTCAAGTCAATAGACGCATATTACACATCAGTGTTAAAGGGTTGTCCCATATCTCCTGACCCACATTGACCCACTTTGTGGAACAGAAACGACAGAACTCAACAACTTCATACAACCACATAGAAGGATTATTAAATAGGCATACTGAGCATGGGGTCTAGACCAGAGGTCTAAGTAAGGGCTTACACAGGCTCCTGAGGCCGAACCTCATTGTGAAGCTACTGTTATTTGTTACTGAAAAGTTAAACAGCTCAGTCAAAAGTAGGGCTGCGTTTTTTGTTGTACAGTCGTCTGACTCGCTGTTTCGCAGATTTTTTCAGTGTAATTTTGCATGCTTTTTTTTTACAGCGTACTGTACTGTACAGTATGAACGTGCATTGCCTCCTAAATTGGCTAAGGGAGAACCGCACATGTGTTCTGCGTCCTGATTAACTAAGGGAGTATTGTACAAAATGCGTGTAAAAAGGTGTATAAAAGTGTGTGGTTAGGGGTTTTACAGCCTTAAAACATGTATAATAATTGTAAAACTTACTTTGCGGATTTCGTTTATTGCGGGTTATTTTTAGAACGTATCCCCCGCGTTAAACAAGGGACCACTGTATACCGCTAATGGTGAGGTAAGGTAACATGGTAGTTTGCTATGTCAGAAACCTCCAGTGTCTCTGCCATAAAACATCAACAACATGGCAACATGTTTATTCAAGTAGAAAATAACCTCTGCCCTGTCCTCCTATAAATGTGACATTCGATGTTACTTTCAGTCTTTTTAGATTGTAGTAGATGCTGGGAAGAGAAATTCTTGCACTCTCTTATCTGTATGGAAGGTTTTCAACTGACTGAGAGAGAGAGAGAGAGAGAGAGAGAGAGAGAGAGAGAGAGAGAGAGAGAGAGAGAGAGAGAGGATGAACAATTCATTTTAGCTGCATGGTTGCAGGGGCCCTCTGTTTAATTGCATTATTGTTAACGAAGTGCTGATGCAATTACAAGAAAGAGGCTCTCTTTTTCTCTTTCTTCTCATGAGAGTCACGTTAGCTTCAGCTCGGACTCGGGTCATGAAAGCACAGAACATTTCATTCTACTTCTTCTTTCAAACACACTTACCGTCTGTCTGCTCATAGATGATGCACATCACCCTCCATCACCCTCTTCCATGCCACACTGACAGGGGAGAGCAGCGTGGTCTCCGGAATTACTGCATTCATATTTGTGCGGGTGAGTTTGAGATTCAGTGATTATTTGTTTATTTCGGTGATGAAGGAACGGCCGGGGTGCTTGGGGGGGCTTTTTATCATCCCACTCACATCCTGGATTAGAGCGGGTATAATCATACCGAGCATGAATATTCATAAGGGTCTGTGGGAGAGCAAGAAAAAGACTGACAGGCGAAAACAGACAGAGAGACAGAGCCACAAACACTCCTCCACTTCCTCACATAGTCAAAGTTGAACTTATCTCTTTCAGAACATATTACAGAACATATATTGCAAATAAAGGTTCACGAGGTCTGTTCTTATTCCCAGAGAATCATGTTTTGTTATGCCCCTACACATGCAGAAGGTATCCTTGAGCATCTGCATGAAACCCATTGGGCTTACATGTGCTGATGTAACACAACACAAAAGTTCCTCCTAAATTCCAGCATTCCACACGCTGTTTTGATCCATTATTCACACAGCTTCATAACCCACCAGGAGTGTTTCAGTGTTTTGCCAGCCAGACTTTGTGAACTTGCTTTGGTAAAATTTGGTCATTTTTCATTGTTTATGTGCTTTTACCATGAGTAAGTAGGCTACGTACTTAAATTGTTTGATCGGCTCTGTGCTGCTCGATGCGCCTGGTCGCAATATCCGTCAAAAATTGAACAGCTTGAATAGCGTATTCTCCACTGATCAGAGCAGAGAGCAGTTTCTGAAACATGCCGCAGTGGTGGTGGAATCACAATTATTGTCCAGAACAGACACTGAACAATGGTTGTGGTGGCAGGAGGCTGGGGTTCACATCTCTGTTGACTTAATTAAAGTTGGGTCAAACATTTTACTCAAACCAAACCTAACCCAAACCAAAGCAAACTACAACTGTTTCACAATGTGTTAACATCTGAGAATGTGATGGTGCATTATACATATACTTTGGATATTTAATGTTTAAGAACAACAAATGTTGTCATGTTTAAGAGTGGTTCATATCATTTTGTTCATGGTAAGCCTGCGCAGAGGAAGAAATAAATGAATAAATCAGTGAGTGTACAGTTCCCACTCAAGGACAGTCTCTAATCTATAACCTCGAGCAGCTGATATTATCTTTAACAAGACAACATATCAGAGAGCTCTGTGACTCTGGCTAATGACTCAGAGCACAATGATTATTATTACAAGCCACTTGGCAAAAAAAAGTGTAGTTTTTCATGCATGCTGGAACAAAAGATTATTGTTTCTTTACTTCTAACTTATTGTGTCTTAATAAATGGAAATATGGCTCCCATGTGTTCAAAACCTTTTCTGTGAATTTCGGTTCAACCTGATTAATCAGAATCAGATTCAGAAATACTTTAATAATCCCTGCAAGGAAATTTTGAAATTGTGTACAGTACTGCTCTCTAACTGTTCTTCACTCCATGTGATGCTGATTTCTCTATTTAAATTTCTCAATGCAATCTGCTATGATTAAAATATTACAACTGTAATTTTACATTACATTTATATTTATCAGCTGCAAATTTAGAAGTGGTCTCTTTCATAGGTGACTGAGATGAATATACTTTTGCACACAATCATTACAAACATCTATTTTTGGCTCTTCTGGTTAACCTGCAGTACCAAGTGCGACCACTGCATCAAAGTTTCAAACTTCCCAGAAGACACTACTGCAGCTGCCATGTCGAATAAAAATGTGACTGAAATTGATGCTGACAGGATGGATATTCATTCACTGCTCATTAATTAGGGCAAAACAAAACAAAAATAAACACACCCTTCAAACAGATCTTGGCTAACATGAAAATGATGTCAGGCTGCATGAATGAAGAGAAACAGAATTATAATTCGGTCATCATCAAGCTAAGTGCTATGTCCTTTCTCTAAAGGTAAACCAGAGCATGTAAATCATATCACTCCAAGGACAGCCACGTATCTAGAACCTCAAGAGTTGATCTTATCCAAACTAAGGTATTGGCCTCCAAGCTAAGGAACTGTTGGTTAATGAGGACACAGAATTAGTAGTTTCATGTAAATGCATCAGCTGAAAGCTTCTATATTTCCACTCTCATTGCAGCCAAATAACTCAAAAAACTGCACTTCAAAAAATAACATTTGTCCTAGCTCTGTCTTCTACACGCTGGTCCCTTTAACTAATTGTCTTCTCTTTGTGGCTCTCCTGAGAGGAATTGATTTTAAGACAATGCTTTTCTTTTCTTTGCAGCCTCAAAACTAGAAGCAAATTCACTAAAACTGCTCCTCCTCGCTTTCTCAGAACTGGATTTACTCTGGTTTGTTCCGGAGCTCTCCTTTAGTCTAAAGGGTGTCTTGCAGGTTTTCAAGCAGGGGGGTTGTGAGCTAGTATCGGCCTGGAGACCTGCACTGCTGACAGGATCAGCAAAGCACACTCTCTTCTTTGCTTTTTTCCTCCTAATCAGCATAACATCAGGATCTTTCTCTTAATTTGAAAAAGTGATTTGGACATGATGGCTCACATCCCAGCCCTTCATTAGTTCATCGTGTTAGAGCACGTAATGAGGGCTGAGGGTGTCTTATGCAGCTTCTCAAGGTGCACTGTTAGCTGATGAACATGTGAGACTGTTGATATTTTATGTACAGTTCAGAGAAAACTGTTTTATTCTATTGCATATTCCTTATCAGAGATAAGCCTTTGGCACGTAACCTGCTCCATGCGCTCCACTCCACTGATGCATTGTGCAGGAGAAACTCACCCTTTCTTTCTTTGTCATAGCTCAACTTCAGAACGTAAAGTCTGGTGGACTGGTCTAAATAGTTTATCCAATGTCAGTTGAAGATTTAAGTCCATAAATCTATTTGGAAGTCATACCAAAAATGAACTTCTTCCAACTTCAGATTTTTCCTCATAATAACACTGAGATGTTTTCTTCATTTTCAAAGTAATCCAGTTATGGTTGCCTGTACGTCCATAATTACAGCACTAACAGAAACCCTCCATGCTTTCACAAAAAAAAGCAATATTTAGATAATACAGTTTTATCTAATTAGTGGCTAAACAAGACGAGTTTCAGAGTATTAGCATACTAACATTTGTTTATTAACAAGAAACATAAAGAATGAGTTTTGCATGTTTGGTCATTAGCCAGTAGAAGTATTAGTCTGACTATCAACAAAGTGCTTACAATTCACCCTGAGGGGAACATGGGCGTGTGCACCATAGCTCAGTGAGGTCCATTCAATAGATGTTGATATATTTGATACAAAACCTAAGAAATTTTTTCCTCATGGTGGTGCTAGAGAAAATGTTAAGTGGGTTCGTTGTCTGGAGATAGTCAATACTCAATAGTTTTTGAGAATCTTGACACTGGACTGAGGTGGTCCACCTACAATGTAAATCCTGTGAAAACAGCCCAAGGTTCACAGAGTCAATAAAGGTTCGACAAGATGTTTCCATGTGATGGTAAGACTTGAAGTTAGAAGTGTGACCGTGCCCTCAGATAATCTGGTAATGAAATCTGAGCCCAAACAAAGGCAACAGGCGATATTCCTACAACTAAAGCCTGAAGGACAAACGGATCCTTCCACACAGCCGAGCTCAATTTTACCGAGCAGCTGCAAATGTAAGCAGTAGCAGCAGCATCTCCACATTACCCAACCCAGTGGAAGCCCAGTGTGTTAACTGGAGACTCGCTATAAACAAACCTTGTCTTACACCGAGGTCTAAGAGGAGGAAATTGGGATGCCCCCCAATACTCACCCCATTTTGGTTTTCTCATTTACTCCTTTCTTTCTCTCATTTGAGGCTCCAGGAACTCCCTTGTCATCCATCTCACTGTTCCTTATTTTAAATTTTTTATTGTACAGCTGTGTGGGAAACACCCACAGACCTTCCACAAGATAAACACAAGTTTACAGTTCGCCCTTTAAATTCAGTCTCTCTCTGTCTCGTGGGTTTAGTGGGTTTATAGGTTTGCGTGTCAGTGACAGGGGCCTGTGTGGGTATTTATATACCTCTCCTATGAGTCACAGCAGGGGAATCACATTAGCTATAGCTGTACTGTAACCCCTGGAGTCCTCTACAGGGTCCTCTCTCTCTCTCTCTCTCTCTCTCTCTCTCTCTCTCTCTCTCTCTCCACTGCGACCCTATCTTGCTCTCTCCGTCTCTGTATTCAAAACTAGCCAGCTCCCCTTATTTTTAATCCGTGGAGGTCCTGAGAGAAGCCATGAAATATTTTCAGCTCCAGATGTCTCTAAATAAGCGTTATGGCATGGCGGCCGGTTAATGGCGTGTCATATCCTGCCAAAGCTAGGCAGCCTGTGTAAGCTCTTCAGGGAGTTGTGGGTGAAAGGGGGCTGTTTAGGGACTGGCTGATGATAGCTATGGAGGAGTATTAGCCCACAAGCAGTGAGAAATGGGCTCTGTTGCACTGCTGGATTGGAGTGCACATTTGCCAGAAGAAGACTTTTGGGAGGAGGATTACTAATATGTTTTTGATAAAGAAACTTTTGGAAAGCCCTCTGAGCTGTTAGATGAAAATACTGTATCTCCACATGTTTCATCGCTCTGTTTAGCCTAGCTTAGCAATAAAGCAATAAAAAAAACACTAAATGTCCAAGATAACTTCCTGAAGATCAGATAAAAGCTGGTCATTGAGCTTGGTTTTAGATTTTGATCATAAACACATTATATCTGCAATATATTCATCATATGCAGGGACACTTATGACATAACCAGAGCAAGACAGAAATCAAATCAAATCAGATTTTATTTGTATAGCCCAAAGTCATAAAGTACATTTGCCTCGGAGGGCTTTACAATCTGTACAGGGAGTGACACCCTCTGTCCTTAGACCCTGAAAGCTGGCATTAAGAACGCACAGCAGAGTCATTAAGGGGGACCTTGACCCCTAAAGTACACTGCATGCGGAACGGCTGCAGAACGGCTCTGCTCCGGAACGGCTGTGTACTCCGCCATCCGCCAACTCACACACAATCCGTTTGTGATGCGCTCAGATAAGTCTCCGCCGGCCACTGAGCGTCGCGAGAACGCACAAGATCTCGCGATTTCATGCATAATCGCGCGATATTGCCGGTAAACACGGAATAATTTATTTTTATTTTGTATTTTGTAACTGATTTCATTCCCCGCACAGTCTGCTGGAGCCACATGCAGTGTATTTTAGCCTTGACACCAACAACACCATAAATATATGGCAAGTGATCCAGACCATCAGAGGCTATAAAAGCAGGAGCATCTCTATAATGACTGAGGCCCATTACCAGGTGAGTTTAACACTTTTCATCCTTGCGTTGACCCTAGGTAGGTCCACTCTGGTGCTAAACTGACAAGCTTGGGACACAGAGGTAGGACTCGGATGCAGAGCTGAATAGAAGGCTTTATTAAGCACACCAAAATAAGGGGAATGAACAGAAAGCGCCTCGAACAGAATAGATGGCTATCAAAAATTACTAAACAGACTGAAGGATGCCCCTCCCTGCGCTTAAATTAGTGTGTTTCACCAGCCGATAAGGGAGACAACTAGAGTGTGGCCCAATCTTTGGTGTGTTCCTTTTTCCTTATTTTAAATTAGATTAAACATAGTATATGTTTTATATACTATAAATACGCCTTGTTTTATGGTAGCTGAGTGGTTAACCGCCACCTGTTGTATTTTATGGTAAAATACGCTATGATGATAATGACTTGAGGATAACCTTGGTGCATTAGTTAGCCTATTTACGCTGACACCATCATAGCGTATTTTATATTATACCTTTTTTATCACGTAGTCTAGCCTATTCACCCATCATCCCTAGTTGAACGCTTCAATAAGAGAATCATCTGGTCATCAATTAATTTTAATTTAAAATCACAATATGACATGCAGCAAGAGTGCAACGGGCGGGATGCGAACCGGCATCCCATGGCGCAAGATACAACAGGTGGCAGTGTACTTAACCACTCAGCTACCGTAAGACAGTATATAGAACATCCCACTAATGTAAAATTAGAAACAATCTATGATAAATAGAATCATACGATATCTAAACAATGATAACTCTTCTTAGGTTTATTTAAGATTCATTATACATAATAAACTGGCGTCTTAAATAGGTGACGATTCAAAGAGCTGGCTAGTATGGTAAATTGGTGTATTTTAAGAGAGAGGCAGTTTTACAAACAGACCATATACCCGCCCCTGCGGAGCGCTCAAAAAGGCGAAGGAACACACCCAAGATTGGGCCACACTCCAGCTGTCTCCCTATTGGCTGGTGAAACACACTAATTTAAGTGCAGGGCGGGGCATCCTTCAGTCTGAGCAGACACTTCAACCTGAGAGGATGTGCTGTTTTGAGCGGAAAAAATCTGAGCGCACAGGACATGTTTTGAGTGCAAGCACATTAGATCTGAGCGCGCACAGGACATATTTGAGTGCTGGTGAAATGTTTGTGTCGAAGCAGAAGAAATCAAATCAAATCAAATCAATTTTATTTGTATAGCCCAAAGTCACAAAGTACATTTGCCTCAGAGGGCTTTACAATCTGTACAGGGAGTGACACCCTCTGTCCTTAGACCCTCGGTTCGAATGAGGAAGAACTTGCCCACAAAAACCCTTTTAACAGGGAAAAAAGTGGAAGAAATCTCAGGAAGAGCCACAGAGGAGGGATCCCTCTCCCAGGACGGACAGACGTGCAATAGACGTGTACAGGACAAATCAACACAAACATTTTATACAATTACAATAACTGACAAAATGACAATGAATCACAATGAATGATAAAAATGATTACAGTAACAGATATGGTAGTAATTATGACAGTAATAATATATGTAGTGGGCGTCGTGCAGGATCACAGCAGCAGCCACGATCCACGAGAACCTGCTGGACGACAGAGCACAGAAACTCCGGGGAAGTTTGGTTAGTAACATGCATTAATGAGACATGTCCACAGATGGAGAGATGGAAAGATAGAGAGAGATAGGGAGAGAGAGAGAGAGAGAGGGAGAGAGAGATTAGGAGGGAGGGTTTTCGGTAAGGTAGATGTGTGCATCTTCAACCAATACCGTGCCTGGCTAGGCATAACCCTGGGTGGGGGGTGGAGTCCCCCGGCAGTCTAATCCTATGGCAGCATAACTAAGGGATGACCTGAGCCAGCCCTAACTATAGGCTTTATCAAAAAGGAAAGTCTTAAGTCTACTCTTAAAGGTGTTGACCGTGTCTGCCTCCCGAACCCAGAAAGGTAGTTTGTTCCACAGAAGAGGAGCCTGATAGCTGAAAGCTCTGGCTCCCAATCTACTTTTGGAAACTCTAGGAACCACAAGGAACCCAGCGTCCTGAGAGCGCAGTGTTCTAGAGGGGTAATAAGGTATTATGAGCTCTTTTAGATACGATGGTGCCTGACCATGAAGAGCTTTGTAAGTAAGGAGAAGAATTTTAAAATCTATTCTAGATTTAACAGGGAGCCAATTCAAGGAAGCCAAAATGGGAGAGATGTGATCTCTGATCTTGGTTCCTGTCAGAACACGTGCAGCAGCGTTCTGAATTAATTGCAAAGTTCTAAGAGACTTATTAGAGCAGCCTGATAACAAAGAGTTACAATAGTCCAGCCTTGAAGTAACAAATGCGTGGACTAGTTTTTCTGCATCCGCCTGAGAGACAATGCGTCTGATTTTAGCGATGTTACGTAAGTGGAAGAATGCAGGCACAAGCATGTGATGTTTTGAGTCCAAGCACACATTTTGAAAGAAAGCAGCAGAAATCTGAGTACGAGCACAAAATCTGAGCATGAGAAGAGAAATCATGCTCTCAAACTGAAAATGTGTGCTCTTGAATAAAGATAGGATAATTCTTCCATAGTATTCATGTGAGCAGAAAATAGAAAAAGAACATCTGATGAGGAAATATTCTCATCTCAGGAGTTTTCCCAAGTTAGTCCTTTCAAGAGAAAAATCGATATTGTCTCTTTCCATTCAAGCGTCCACCCAGTGGCGTCACTAGGCCTATTTTAGGGGGGCTTCAGCCCCCCTAAAATATTCTCAAGCCCCCCTAAATAATTTGGTGGTGTTTTATTATTATTTTTATTTATTAAATTTTTTTTCACAAAAAAATGCCTATTTATGCAATACAAAGTGGCCAGAATATGAGTTTAAACCAATAATCATATAAACTGTCATTATTCACTTAAATATGATCATAAATCTCATTTCATCGGGTACGGTAGAGAGAGCCCCTTCAGTGCATCATTATACAATCCATTCCACTTTTTCATATAGAGAACGCCCACATCACTGAAATTCCAGTCCATGTTTCCATGCGACCCTGCTCACTGCCGCTTGCGTGTTTACCTCTGAAGTACACAGAGCCGAACCTTACAGCGGCAAGAGCAGAGCGTGAACGCATGGGTGAAGGATGGACATTAGAGCCTTTTTCAAGTAAGTAAGCATTCATCACTGCTGGTAGTAACACTTAGCTAACAGCAGAAAAGTTCCATGTAATTAATAAACCAAAATGTTCCGTGTTTGAATCCCAGCTGGCCAGCTCTGAAAGTTCCTAGCTGCTGCTAGCTAGTTGAGGTGACTTCTGTTAACCATTCCCGCTATTCGTTTCCTGACCGTGGTCGGGAAACACAGGAGGGATTTGTCTTCTCCAGGGCCGAAGTAGTTTCTCCGGGGCGAACTCCCAAGATTCGACTCCACACTAGTGATGCGCGGGCCGGCCCGAAACCGCGGGCGCCCGCGGGGCAGGACGGTGCGGGTAGAGAATGTTCCACTTTATTGGCAGGGCGGGCTGGGGCGGGTCGAATAATGTATATTGGGATTTTATGAAACACTTGCCCTCTTCATTTTGTGCAGGTATGTATGGCACCTGCAATTGTTTTTATTTGTATTTTAGCACAATTTAACTGGTGTTGTTTAGCTGGTAAAGCAGCTGAAGGTGTATGGAGGCGTCATCGTCTTAGATTAATCAATTGATTGACAAAGCTTTAATTGGTGCTCTAAAAAATTTTTCGGCGCGCGCTTGGCGCGCACAATAACTTTTCTCCTCTATGGGCTAAGCCACCCCAGTTTCTTAAACCTAGTGACGTCCCTGCGTCCACCCCAACCCCTCCACCCCCACATAACCCAAGTGCTAATATCACGGCCTGCTTAGCAGAACACACACACACACACACACACACACACACAGAAGCACACACACACTGAGCATCTAGAGATGAGGGTTTTCTGAGCCACTGGTCACCGAGGTGCTGCTGCTTTATCATCTGCTTGGCTTGGTCCACTGGAAGGCAGCTAACACACAGACCCCAATACACTCTGTACCTCCCTTTCTCAGTCCTCTCTCTGACTCAGCTGAATCCTCACAAAACACTGTTGTCTGTTCCTGTGGTCCTCCTTACATAGAGCAAAAGAAAACAATTTAATGCCTCGAAAAGGTACCCAAATGTTCTAATGTGCCCTTTTGTTTGAACAAAAAAAAGCGAACCCTTGTCTTTTAATGACAGACCAACAACTTTCTCACTTTGTTTACAATGTGTCAGAAACAATCTTCTCAACGTCCACTTACTTGCTTTTTCAGACCTTTCAACCACTTCCTCAGCCAATGACAATAAAAACAACTCATTCTAAAGATGATCATGTTTCTTTATTTCACTGCTGCAATTTGAACCCTTTGAACAGAGGGCTCAGAGCTACGGTAAACCAGTCTCAGTTTCAGTACTACACATGAGAGATCCGTCAGTGTTCATTCTGATGATGAGAGCTGTGGACATCAAAGTGGAGACTCAGTGAGATTATCTCTGAGGATAATCTCTGTTTTTAATTGGATCATTTAATAACTGTCAGGAACAGATTTTTGAGATTTTTTTCTTTCTCGTTAGCTATGGGTGTCAAATCTTTAATTCAAAACCTGATTCCATAAACATGAAAGTGCACTTCACACAGATTTTACGGTGAAAAACTGACAAACCATGAAAGTAAAAGACCGTAAAATGTGTCATAAAATGTGCCTGTGTTTTATTGTATAGAGCGCAGGTCACTAATAATCGGACCACGGTCTGGATCCAGACCCAGAGCTGGAACCGACATATCAATGAATTTTATTCAGTTTTGGTGGAGATTACATTTTGACAGGCGACTCTTTTTTCTGACAGTTTCTACACTGCTACTCAGCGAAAGGAACATCCTACCTGTTTCCTTTTTATAATCATTAATATAATTTTTTGCAGCTTCACTGTATCACTGGAACATGACTCACTCAGCATTTGATCGAATGGTAACAGTGTGCTTTGTTTCATATTTGGGTTTAGGTGGAGGCCACAGTTCAGAACACTTTTGTTTTGTTTTTTTTACACATTCTGCCTTTTGCTCTTCAAAATGAAATAATGGATACAATACCCAGCGCCTGTGCCAACACCCCTGCACATCTTTGCTCACTACACACAAGAAATACACACACACTCACCAACAACATAGCCACCATAATCACATGTAAAATCATAAATATTCACCACTGATTAAAAGATTAGAAAATTAATCTCTCCAGTATGCTAACAGCTAATCCTAGACCCTGAGGAGTAAACAAGCCTGTGCCCAGCACAGATCAATAAAGTCTCCAGAGACAGACGCAGACAGAGAGAAAAGAAAAGAAAGGACTTGCACTTTTTCAGAATATGATGATGTATTCCATGTGATTTTCAGTTACTGTCACTTTCATTTTAAAGAAAAACAAGCCTTCAGTTTCCGTCAGTTAATTTAATATAAATGAGGTGGAGATTACCTCACTGATCACACACACATTACAAGTGGGGAGAGGGATTGTATAGCAGAAGGAGAGGTCTTAGCTATAGAGACCAAAAACTTTTTTCTACCAGGCTGTAAACCTGTTTATTGTGTGAAGTTGAACATTTGAACATGGGGACTTATGGAGACTGTCTCACTTCTGTAGCCAGCTCCAAGTGGCCATTTGAGGAACTGCAAGTTTTGGCACTGGCTTCACTTCACAGCCACAGAGGTTGCGGTTTGGTCCACATACAATGCAAATCCATTGAAACAGCCAAGGGTTCACAGGGTCAATAAAGGTTTGACTCCTACAAGATGTTTACATTTGTTGATAAGTCTTGAGGTGAAAAGTGTGCCCATGCCCTCAGATAATCTGCTGATTTATGAGTGAAAGCTAAACCCAAAAAAAGGCAACAGCTACGGATGCTGCCAGCAGCCTTGGACGCCCACTGTCCCAAACAGCCTGTCCTCATACACAATCATTAGAAAAGGAGTGGTTGTAAAATGACATTTTCTTTCTGAACATGATAAGCATTCCAAAATGAATCTTTTTATCATCATATCAGTGAATTATTTTCATGACGTTCACTTGTCAGCAGGAAGTTGTAAGTTCAACTCTGTCATAACTGTCAAGATCATCTTCAGTCCATAAGATCACCATCTGTTTAATGATTACTAATGTATTCAGGGTCACTGCAAAAATGAATGAGGTCTAATGCTTTCTTCCTTTGTAAGTATGATGTTTTTTCTGTTACTGTGGTTGTTACATGTGAACTTTGTATGACTCAGTCCTGTGTGTGCATGTGGGTGTGTCAGATTATTCTTTGAGTTGAGTCATAGGTCATTAAGATGCTTGGCTGGCTTTTATGCTGATGGCCTCATAAATGGATGAGAAACGCTTGTCCTTCGCTGTGGCTGCACTCCATCTTATAATCAGAGATGTATAGTAACGAAGTGGAACTACTTAAGTACTGTACCCAAGTACTAAAATGCAGTATCTGTACTAGTATTATTTTTTTCCCCAACTTCCACTTTTACTGCACTACATATTTTTGATGAATGTAATACTTTTACTCCGATACATTTTTCATGTGCTGAATCGTTACTCGTTACTATTGTAGCGTCCAGCTGGACGCGTGATGAATGGCAAGGTGATATTGAACAAACTGTATTTATTGCTGAACAGTTTGTTTACAGGACTCGGTGACTGTCGGCCGGAACCACGCCAAAAAACCAACAGAACAGTCCCGCTCTCACATCAACCTCGCTCGTGCGCCGTACGTCATACACCTGCTGCCCCGCCCCCTCGCTCTCGCATTCATTCAGACGCATTCACAGACCATGGGAAATCACAGAAATCTACCATGAACATTGTAACACTGTAACATTAGAAGTTGTGCCTTAATAAATATTTGAAATAATATAAACAACAGTACTTGTACACTTGTACTTTTACTATCAGTACTTGAGTAGCATTTTTTTTACATTCTTCTACTTGCAATACTTAAGTACAAAACATTTTGAATACTTTAGTACTTTCACTTAAGTATGGTGTTTAAAGTACACTTCAACTTCTACTCAAGTCAGTTTCTTGATACTTCTTGTACTTCTACTCCACTCCTTCACTCCAGTACTTTATACATACTTATAATGCACGACATGACATGACACACACAATACAAAAAGAAAGAGCAGTGAGAGCAGGGATTGAACCACCAACCTTCACATTATTAGACAACCCACTCTACCACTGAGCCATGGTCTAGGAGCTTATGCTCCAAACTGGTCCAATTGCCTGCTGGGCATGGTTCTGTTTCCTGCTAACAGCAGGTTAAGTTAGCAGCTTATTAGCAGCTAGCTACTTGAGCAAGTGGTTAGGCTAAAGCTACATCAGTACAAACTTTGGAGTAATACTCAAACCAGAACCAGCATCTTCACAGATTTAAAACATACTGAGACAAAGAGTACCTAATCATCTTTTTACCTCCACAGTCTACAACATTCAAGTAAATACTTCCACTACCCTCAGCAAACGCTCGTCATTTCAACATGGTTCCTGGAACATAATACTGACTTTAGCCAAAAATCTGTGCAGGCGCTTTGTTCTAATCCCAGCGTCCTTTTTGGAATCACACACTTTGATGCATGTGCCTGACTGCTATGAAAAGGTTTAGCTGCTTCCCACTGTAAAACTGCAAAGCACACCAGGCTCTCTCGCAGCCTTTTTGTGTTCTTTTATGAACACTTCCCTTAAGTCTGCACTCCTGCACACTTTGCTTCAGGGAATATCCCACAATTCCTAGTGTTGTAATGTTAAAAATAGAGACACCAGAAGAAAAGAGCCAGCAAGAACAAGTTTACATGTACATGGCTCATCAGAAAGCAGCGTGTGTAGTTGTTTGACTTATGATGGCATGATGATGATTTCCAGATGTTTTCCTTTGATTTGATCCAACAAAATGTTCTATTGTTTGTTAACTGGAAGAAAAACTCCACTTCAACTACGTATGAAATACAAGCTCATTCTCCAGACCACAGAAATGTTGCTGCTCCAGGAAAGAGATGTGGACTCAAGCTCTCAAGTCACTGTTTTGATGACTTGTAACACCAGAAAATAAATGGCAATTAAAGACTTGCGATTTGAACTGATTTGGGACAACTAAAATAATCTGTCTATGTCTTGTGTCCAATTGATGTTTTTAGTTTAAATATAAAACCATCATCATCAGTGTTGTGGGTAATAGTACTCCAATTACTTTTTTCATGTAACCTAACGCGTTAGTTTTGTGCGTTAAGCAATCAGTAACTTCGTTATTTTTTTAAAAGATCTTTTTTTTTCTTCTAATAAATCTGACTACGGCCTGCTTTTTGTCAGGCAGTACTGTGACACCTGCGGCTGTGTCAGTGGAGGCGCAGTGCTGTGATGTCCGTCTGTGTTTGAACCGCCGGCAAGATGGCAGAGAGGACAGCTTTTGTATTTGTGGAAGTACGCACATTATTTTCAGTTCACCAGCGAAAAGAACAAAAACATAACGGTAAAATCACACTCTGCTTAGGTGAAAAGCTTCTGTCGACTGCAAAAAATTTCACTTCCAATTTGAAAAAACATCTTGCATACAATGCTGACTGTCTTTCCTGTTATTGTTATCCTGCAGAGTTAGTTTGGTTGGATGACTGGCGTTATTCGTTGTCAGGACTTCTTGGTGCATTTAAAGAAGGCTGTGTGTCTGTGTCAGTTAAGTTGCAGCATGTGTGAGGCACTGCAAACGGCTTTTAATTTTTGGTAATGCATGAGCACTCTAACGCGTTACTTTGATTCATAGGTGACGCTGTAACGTAATGGATTACTTTTAATCAATAGTAATAGTTTTTTTAGTAAAGGGAGATGTGACTGCATCTTCAACCAATACAGTGCCTGACTAGGCATAACCCTGAAAGGGGGTGGGGGGGTCCCACAGCAGTCTAGTCCTATGGCAGCATAACTAAAGGTCAACTCACACCGGAGGCGTTACGGCCACGGAATGGCTGCGCCGCGGTCACCGTAGCAAATACCCGCCAGTCTAGTCAATGAGAGCACTCACACAGGGCGCGTTTCAGCTGCTAAACCTCGTAAATTTCAACAGAGCACTGCACACCAGACAGGAAATCCGACATAAAAACAACGTAATAAACTTCCGCCCCCTTTCAAAATAAAACAGAATACGCAGTTCATGTAGCTTTTTACAACTTCACATCAACATTACGTGATGACCGGTGGCACCAGGTGATCAAAGATCGATCAAAGGGTCTCAACATAAACGATGAGAGACTAATTGTTGAAGTGGAACAACACACAATCATTTATGACACAAGAGATGCTTTTTATAATCTCCTCCACGTCGGAGAAGCAAAGACAGCTGTTTGTTGTTGTTGTTTTCTTTATACACTGTTTATCGCAGGGTCTCACGTATGTCCAGGATTCTTTTTTGTGGTTCTTTTTCTAACTTCGCTCGGTGTTTCATCATGGGAATCGCTTCTGGTGAGACCATTACGGAAGCTTCAATGACACAACGTCTGTCTCTGGCAGACAGGTTGACGTGTAGGGAAGGCCCTGTCCCCTCTATATACCACGGTCGACCGCCCCGTCCGGGCCATTCTCGCTTTCTTTCTCAGCAGAATTATGAGAGCTCTCTTAGTTCATCCGGTTGTCAGGTTGGTTGCTAGCTTAACTGATATCAAATGTCCCGTTAAGGGAAACGTTGCCTAGCGCAGCAGCGACTCTGGACTGTGCTGACGGTTATTTCAGTGGGATTGCGACCGCGTTGTGGTGAGCTTCCTGACAGGTCACTAGGTGCTCAACCAACTATATACCCCAATAAAAAATTTTAAACTACTAAACTCATTCCTAGTACCAAATTTCTCCCCCGACTGGCATGTCTATCCCCGCAGAACCCGTCATAGGAGCCGGGCGACCGTTGCCCCACGTCATATGGAGCAACGATTTCGGGCAGAGACCCCCACCCTATGTGTATCATGTGCATGGGAGCTAAGCACGCTCAGGCGGCGCTAGCAGACCTGCAGGTTTGCGCACGGATGCAGGCGGTGAGCTACGCAATCCAGATCCCCTAGCTCAGCCGAAGCAGCCGCTCCGGTGGATAACAACCTGTACAAGGTTTGTAAACGAGCCGCGGCTAAACTTAATATTCCATGGCCGGCCGCTCAGGACACGGAGGGGGCGACGAGGGACCTTTACGACGGTTAAAGGCTCCCTCCGACCCGCCCTCCGGCCAAGCAGCTGCTCCCAGCGGTCCCGGCCTGCATGACCGAGATGAGTCGGTTCTGGTCGAGCCCGTTCAAGAGCAGGGTAACCACACAGGGCTACTCCAAGCTTGAAGTGCATGGCATGGCACCTCCATCTGAGCCGCTGATCCATCTCAGTGTCTAGCCTACGGATACCGAGTGCTCCCGTTTGGTCTCTCGCTAGCTCCACAGCAATTGTGTGGAAGCAGCACTGTCTCCGTTAAGGAGCAGAGGTATCAGAATATTTTTGAAAAGCCGAGTGCTTCCCACACAGTGCATCTCCTATCTGGGTGTCAGTATAGACTCCCTCAGATATCGTGCCACACTATCGGAGGAGAGGCTACAGTCGTTTATTCAGTGTCTGGCCCGGTTTCAACCGGGGACAGCGGTGCAGTTCAGACTGTGTCTACGGCTGCTGGGGCTAAAGGCATCTTTCATTTCAGTAGTGAGGTTGGGCCTCCTGCTGATGAGGGATGTGCAGAGATGGGTGGCATTGTTAAGACTGTGTCCCTGCCGTCATCTCTCTCGCTCTGTGAGATCTCATGTCAAGAGGAAACCCTCTTTTCTGGGAATGGAAACTCCATCCCAAGGTGGTGAGTCAGCTGTGGCAGAGATACGGACGGGCTCCCGTAGATCTGTTCGCCTCGTGAGAAAACGTGCATTAATAGCTGTATTTCTCATTAAAGGAGGAGGATGCACCGTTAGGCGTGGATGCGCTGGTGCACCAATAGCCAAACGTCTTGCTGTACGCATATCCTCTCAGTCTGATCCACCCCACACTGACCAAAGTGAGAGCTCAGGGCCTGTCGCTGATTTTGATAGCCCCACGGTGGCCGTCCAAACTCTGGATAGCGGAGATAGTTCAGTTACTATCAGGCCAACCTTGGCCCCTGCCGCTGCGCAGGGACCTCTTGTCTCAGGCAGGGGGGGAGATTTACCACCCCCATTCAGAGCAGGTGGCTCTCTGTGCCTGGCCTGTGAGAGGTTAAATTCGGGCACTGCTGGATTGCCTCACAACGTGATCAATACTATTCAGTGTGCGAGGGCTTCATCCACACGCTCATTATACAGTTGTAAGTGTTTGAGGAGTAGTGTGAGGCCAGACGTATTGTCTCATTTCAGTGCTCAGTGAAAGACATTCTCTGTTTTCTCCAAGACCTGCTGGAAAAGGGTAAAGCCTTTTCCACTATCAAGGTGTATCTGGCCGCTATTTCAGCATGCCACAGCCTTGGGGGATAAGCCGGTCGGCCAGCATCCGTTGGTATGCTGCTTTATGAACGGAGTGCCCTGGAAACTGCCAGTTTCCAGGCCTATGGTGCCATTATGGGACTTGGTGGTTGTGTTAGACGCTCTCTCAAAACATCCATTTGAACCTTTGGAGGTGGTGGGTCTAAAGTTTTTGTCACTTAAGACCGCTCTCCTCGTCACTTTGACTACTGCGAAGCGAGTGAGTGATTTACATGCACTGTCAACCCGCCCGGCTTGCTTGCAGTTTGCGCCAGGCTTGTCTAAGGTATGTTTACGGCCGAATCCGGCATTCATACCTTAAGTGGTGGAATCCGCTTTCAGATGCCCCATAGTGGAATTAAAAGCTTTTCATCGTGCATTACGTGTGTATGTAAACAGGACAGCCAGCTTCCGGGGGAACCGATCAGCTGTTTGTGTCTTGGGCCACGCCCCACAAGGGGAAGCCACTATCCCGACAGAGACTGTCACACTGGATTGTGGATGCTATAGGGCTAGCTTACAGGTGCAGGGGCCGGCAGCCCCCTGCAGGTTTGAAAGCTCACTCCACCAGGAGCATGGCTACGTCATGGGCTCTGTTTAAAGGAGTTAGGGTGGAGGACATTTGTGCGGTGGCGAGTTGGGCTTCTCCGCACACTTTCGTGAGATTCTATAGGCTCGATGTCTCAGGTCCATCCCTCTGGCCTGTCTTTCGGAGACAGACGTTGTGTCATTGGAGCTTCCGTAATGGTTTTGCCAGAAGCGATTCCCATGATGAAACACTTCACTCTGTTATCAAAGAACCAGGGATTATGTTAAGTAACCCAACGTTTTCTGTAAATAATAATGTCATTGTAGCATAGAAAAGGAACAATTTTTGTTTTTTTATCAGTCATGATCACATTCACATTCTCACATGCTCATTAAAATAGTTTGAGGGGACAAAGAACACAAGCAGTCTATCAGTTAGCTGAACTGTATTTGAAAGAGAAAACAGACATGTACAGTACAATTATGATGCAAACTGTGTCTTGTAAACATCCATCACAGTTTATAGAACCACTTTCTGCTCTTACCTGAACTCACTGTATTTACCATCTGTGCTGCACAGAGTTTTCACATGTGAGATATTTACCGGCATCTTAGAAGCCCTTACTACCAGTTTGACCTCTGCATAACATGGTTTGGGCAATCTGAACGAATGGTCAGATTGTCTGAGTGCTAATGTTGTCTCAAAGTAATTTAACCTGCACTGGATCCGTTGGACACTAATTTTATAACCACCTCACATCACCGCGCACAGTGGCATGAACTGTGGTTATACACTGGATTCAAAGAGCTCATTGCAGATTAAAGATCTTTAATGAAAGCAATAATGCAATCCTAAAATAACATCAGTAGCAGTTTCACAACAGTTAAACTCTTGCTGCTATGCGTGTGACTGTATTTAAAAGTTTTGATGGAAATCTGCCTTCACAAAGCCATATTAGTGTAACCCTTGTTTGTACTCCTCAACTGCAGCTGCTTACATTAATATTACTTTAGCATCAGTGATTTATTACTTCTGACATATGCACTCATGTATTTACAACATAGATGCATTTCCATGTGTACTCCCATGCACCTGTGGAGCAGATTTATGATATGCAAACTCCCACACATTACCACATGTGTCTCGCACGTTAACAGCATGAGGAATTCTCTCTTGGACAATACTTAATTTTAAGAAGTTTGTTCCTGTCCAAATATGAGGCGGGGGAGAAAAAAGGAAAAGTCTGTCATTGTTTATGCAAAGTCAGCTGCTGTACAATCCTTTAACACCGATAACAGAGATGAGATTGCTGCTGTGGATCTGCAGTTTTCTGCAGACATCTGCAGTATCTCAGGCTGGTGCACACAAATTTGCCCACAGGCACACACACATACACACAGACACATTCTCTCTAATCTGAGTGTTCCGGAAAACTGAATGTAAAATTGCAATCAGTGTAGTGCAATTATTAGCCATCCTGCAATTCAATCTGCACTCTTCTCTACCTCCTCCACTGCTGGAAATCAGCACATTCACTAAAGGCAAAATGAGGAACAAGTGGGTGGAAGGAAAGACAAAGACAGAAGTGAGTAAAGACAGACAGAGAGAGAGAGAGAAAAGGAGAGAGAAATAACTGAAAGAAAGAAAAATCAATTGCTGTCACATCCATCGCAGAAAATACAGCAGTAAAAAGACACCGAAAGAAAGAAGTGAGTATGAAATAGGCACAGAGATGGGAAAATGGCTGTAAAAGAAGCAAAGTAGGAGGAAAGACAGAGGAAAAAGAACTAGTTGAAAGAACAAAAGCAAAATAAAGAAATCAATTAGTGTCACATCTGTCGGAGGAACTGGAGCAGTGGAAAGAAAGAAAATAAGAAAGGTTGAGGAGGGGAATCACATCTGAAAACCTGCATCTGAAATTCAGAAAGCTTCTTTCATGAACCTACTGAAATATTCAAATGGCAGTAGCCCAGGGACGGCACTTGCATTGGCCTAATATGTTTGATATTTCCATGTAGAAATAAAAGCGAGGGAGTAAAATATTGATATCTGCTTCCTAATGACCTGTGGAGGACGTGCTGTAAAATTCTGATCTATAGAAGAGCAGAAAGAAGGAAAATGGAATAATGGACAAGATGGAAGAGATCTTTTATTTTTATAGCGTCCGATCATAACAGAAGTTATTACATGACACTTTCCTTATTAGATTAGATTAGTTTAGATTTAACTTTATTGTCATTGCACATGTTACAAGTACAAAGCAACGAAATGCAGGTAGCATCTCACCAAAAGTGCATCAGCAGTGATTTAAATAATTATAGTTCAGTATATACAGACTATAAACAGGCTGTGGCTATGATATACAAGTATGAACTATAATGACTATAATGGTACACTATAAATATACTATGTACAGACTATATAAGTATTTAAAGATGCAGTTGTGATTACAGAATTACAATAATTATGATATAATAAATAGTATGTACAGTAATGCAGTAAGGTTAGGAAAGTCCAGTTTACTTTCTGAGGGGATGGAGGGAACAGCTGTGCTGTGGGGCATATAGAGCCGATCTAGACCGTGCTCTTTATACTGTAACAAACCCAACAATTCCTACCATGTGCAAGCACTTGTGACAGTGGCATGGAAAAGCTATCCTTTAAGACAAAAAAAAAAACTCAAGCAGATCCAAGCTTATTGGTGGACGGCCATCTGCCAAGACTGGCGGAGTTCAACAGTTATGTTATGACCTGGACGACGAGAATCTTCACAAACAAGACTAAAGGCCCAGCAACCAACGACAGCCATGCTACGATACTTTTCTAATTTCTTGACTTTGAGATTTCTTTTGTTCTTTTTTGTTGCTGAGCCTATCACACATGTTGATCCATCTATCTGTCCATCCATAACTTTGGTCCAGAGCAAGATATCACCAGGGGGGAGCCACATTACTAATATTATTATGAGTATTTTTTTCAGTATCCAATGGTTCCAGAGAGGATGATTCCACATGATTTAGATGAAATTTCCTCTTGGTCCACCAACATACCAAACCTTCTATTAGATCAACATTTTTTTTTGTTTTTTTGCATGATATTTGCTGTGGATATTCGTGAGGCATGAACCTTAATGTTCTGGTAATATCTTCTGTCTTTCATTCAGCACAATGGATCGAAATCTAACCAAAATGCTATTAAATTTACTGAGCATATAAATTCTATCATCCATCTGTCCATCCATCAATCTATCCATTCATCCTGCACTGTTTAGCCCTACTGTTGACATTTCATTGATCAAACTTTCTTTCCTTTTCAGTCATTTTTCTTTTGAATATGTTCTCCGAGTATAGTCTGATAGATAACACTGACTGAAATTATGTGACAGAAAATATTTTGCCACCTGATATGGATGCACCAGATAAGAGGTATTGAGGCCAAGCAGGCCAGGCGTCATTCAGATTCGACAGATCTTTTTCATATGTGTGAAATTGTAAGTCAAATATTAAAATGCAGTGTTTCAGCAACCAGTTAGAATAATTTAATCTACAATAACAGATATTTCTGGCCTCTTTCAAACTTTCAAGTTTCACATAATGTGGTATAAAGATATTGAAATAGAGCACAGAAGAGTGTCCCTGAAGTTAGGACAATGACCTTTAACCACATGGCTGGAAATCTTTGCTACATGTCTTCCCCCATCTCTCTGTCAACTACCAGTAAAGTTATGAAGCTCCCAAAAATGATGAAGACAAAAGAGAGCACTAGCAGTAGATCCAGAATTGTGTATTAAAAAAGAAGAAGGGGGATCTTTTCATCCTGCTCTCTGGATTTTACGGTATCAACAGAAATGGTTTGATTCAATTTACCTCTGATCTGCATTACAGACAAGAAGACATTAATGGCATGTCCAGATTTTAAAAAAAAGTGAGAGTAAAATTATGAATTAACATGCTGTTCAATGAAAAAGTGGTAACTATATTTTGTTGATTTTGACCTTTTTCTATATTTCAATTTCAATTTCAATTTCAATTTTATTTGTATAGCCCAAAGTCACAAAGTACATTTGCCTCGGAGGGCTTTACAATCTGTACAGAGAATGACACCCTCTGTCCTTAGACCCTCGGTTCGAGTGAGGAAAAACTTGCCCACAAAAAACCTTTTAACAGGGAAAAAATGTGGAAGAAACCTCAGGAAGAGCCACAGGGGAGGGATCCCTCTCCCAGGACGGACAGACGTGCAATGGATGTCACGTGTACAGGACAATCAACATAAACATTTTGTACAGTTACAATGACTTACAGAATGACAATGAATGATAAAGTGACCACAGTAGTAGATATAGTAGTATTAATGACAGTAGTAATATGTGTAGTGGGCGCCGTCCAGGATCACAGCAGCAGCCACGATCCACGAAAAACCTGCTGGACGACAGAGCACAGAAACTCCGGGGAAGTTTGGTCAGCAGCATGCATTAATGAGACATGTCCAGAGACAGACAGACAGACAGACAGAGAAAGAGAGAAAGAGAGAGACAGACAGACAGACAGACAGACAGACAGACAGACAGAGAAAGACAGACAGAGAAAGACAGACAGAGAAAGACAGAGAGAGAGAGGCAGAGTAGGAGGGAGGGTTTTCGGTAAGGGAGATGTGACTACATCTTTAACCAATACCGTGCCTGGCTAGGCATAACCCTGGGGAGTCCCCCGGCAGTCTAATCCTATAGCAGCATAACTAAGGGATGGCCTGAGCCAGCCCTAACTATACGCTTTATCAAAAAGGAAGGTTTTAAGTCTACTCTTAAAAGTGTTGACCGTGTCTGCCTCCCGAACCCAGATTGGTAGTTTGTTCCACAGAAGAGGAGCCTGATAGCTGAAAGCTCTGGCTCCCAATCTACTTTTGGAGACTATAGGAACCACAAGGAACCCAGCGTCCTGAGAGCGCAGTGTTCTAGATGGATAGTAAGGTAATATGAGCTCTTTTAGATATGATGGTGCCTGACCATGAAGAGCTTTGTAAGTAAGGAGGATAATTTTAAATTCTATTCTAGATTTAACAGGGAGCCAATGCAAGGAAGCCAAAATGGGAGAGATGTGATCTCTGATCTTGGTTCCTGTCAGAACACGTGCAGCAGCATTCTGAATTAACTGTAAAGTCCTAAGAGATTTATTAGAGCAGCCTGATAACAAAGAGTTACAATAGTCCAGCCTAGAAGTAACAAATGCGTGGACTAGTTTTTCTGCATCTGCTTGAGAAACAGTGCGTCTGATTTTAGCGATGTTACGTAAGTGGAAGAATGCAGTCCTCGAAATTTGTTTTATGTGGGCATTAAAGGACAAATCCTGATCAAAAACAACTCCAAGATTCTTTACAGTGGAGCTGGAGGCCAGGGTGATACCGTCTAAGGTAACTAAGTCTCTAGAAAGAGAGTTTCTGAGGTGCTTGGGTCCAATTACAAGAACTTCAGTTTTGTCTGAATTTAACATCAGAAAATTGTCGGTCATCCAATTTTTTATATCCTTAAGGCATGCTTGGAGTTTAGTTAACTGATTGGTTGCATCAGGCTTGATCGATAAATATAATTGGGTGTCGTCAGCATAACAATGAAAATTGATAGAGTGATTCCTAATAATGTTCCCTAAAGGAAGCATATATAAACTAAATAAAAGTGGTCCTAGTACAGAACCTTGTGGGACTCCATGACAAACTTTGGTATGCATGGAGGATTCATCATTTACATGAACAAACTGAGATCGATCTAAGAAATACGATTTAAACCAGCTTAGGGCGGTTCCTTTGATGCCAATTTGATGTTCCATTCTCTGTAAAAGAATTTGATGGTCAATGGTGTCAAATGCAGCACTAAGATCTAACAGGACAAGTACCGAGATTAGTCCTTTGTCTGATGCCATTAGGAGGTCATTTGTAACCTTGACTAATGCGGTCTCTGTGCTATGATGCACTCTAAATCCTGACTGAAAATCCTCAAATAGACTATTGTTATAGAGAAAGTCACACAGTTGATTAGCTACAGCTTTCTCAAGTATCTTAGACACAAAGGGAAGGTTTGATATCGGTCTATAGTTGGCTAAAACCTCTGGGTCTAGAGTGGGCTTTTTAAGAAGAGGTTTAATTACAGCTACCTTAAAGGACTTAGGTACATGTCCTGATAATAAAGACAGATTGATTGTATCCAATAACGAATGACTAACTAGAGGTAAAACATCCTTGAGCAGCCTGGTTGGGATGGGGTCTAAGAGGCAGGTTGAAGGCTTAGCTGCAGAAATGATTAAAGTTATTTGATGGAGGTCGATGGGAGAAAAACAGTCTAAATACATATCAGGTTTTACAGCTGTTTCCAAACTTGCTGTATCAGAATGCAGATCAATGCCTGTTGAAGACAGAAGGTGATGGATTTTGTCTCTAATAGTTATAATCTTATCATTAAAGAAGCTCATGAAATCATTGCTACTTAGACCTAAAGGAATGGATGGTTCAGTAGAGCTGTGATTCTCTGTTAGCCTGGCTACAGTGCTGAAGAGAAACCTGGGGTTGTTCTTATTCTCCTCAATTAGAGAAGAGTAGTAGGCTGCTCTGGCATTACGGAGAGCCTTCCTGTATGTTCTGAGATTATCTTGCCAGACTAGATGAGATTCTTCCAGTTTAGTGGCACGCCATTTGCGTTCAGATTTACGTGCCTCTTGTTTTAATTTGCGAGTCTGCTGGCTATACCATGGTGCTAGCCTTCTTTGTTTAATTATCTTCTTTTTCAGAGGTGCAATAGAGTCTAGAGTTGTCCGTAATGAACCTGTAATACTATCAACAAGATGATCTATTTGTGAGGGGCTAAAGGAAGCAGACAAGTCCTCTGTTACAGTTAGACATGGCATTGAATTCAATACTGAAGGAATCGTTTCCTTAAATTTGGCTACAGCACTATCAGATAAACATCTGCTGTAGAAGTTTCTACACAAAGGCTTATAGTCCAATAGTATGAACTCAAAGGTTATTAAAAAATGGTCAGATAGAAGAGGATTCTGTGGAAAGACTATTAGATTATCAATTTCAACGCCATATGAAAGAACAAGATCAAGAGTGTGGTTCAGACAATGAGTCGGTTTATTTACACTCTGACAGAAGCCGATTGAGTCTAATAGAGAGATAAACGCAGTACTAAGACTATTATTGTGGTTGTCCACATGAATGTTAAAATCACCTACAATAATTACTTTATCTGTTTTAAGGATCAAGCCTGATGCAAATTCTGCAAATTCAGATAAAAATTCAGAATAAGGACCTGGAGCTCGATATACTGTAACAAATAGAATTGGCTGCAAAGTTTTCCAGGTTGGGTGAGTGAGGCTAAGAACAAGACTTTCAAATGAATTAGAATTTAGTTTAGGTTTAGGATTTATTAATAGACTTGAGTCAAATATGGCTCCAACTCCACCACCTCGACCAGTACTTCGAGGAATATGAGTATTATAATGACTCGGAGGAGTGGATTCATTTAAGCTAACATATTCATTCTCCTGCAGCCAGGTTTCCGTGAGACAGAACAAATCAATATCATAATCAGATATTAATTCATTAACTAAGACAGCTTTAGAGGACAAAGACCTGATATTCAAGAGTCCACATTTAATTCTCTTATTTTTGACTGTTGGAGATGTTGATTTAATTTTTATTAAGTTTTTATGATGAACTCCTCTTCTGTTTGTTTTATCTTTAAATAATGTAGGTGGACGGGGGACAGACACAGTCTCTATACTAAAGGACTGGGTGGGCAGCTGCTCTAATGGAGGCGCAGAGAAGCGTGTAAGACTGCAGCTCTGCTTCCTGGTCTCAACTCTGGGTTGTCGACATGGTTTTGGTCAGCTAATAAACTTGGCCATATTTCTAGATATGAGAGCTGCTCCATCCAAAGTGGGATGGATGCCGTCTCTCCTAATCAGACCAGGTTTTCCCCAGAAAGGTGTCCAATTATCTATGAAGCCCACATCGTTTGCTGGACACCACCTCGACAGCCAGCGGTGAAATGACGACATGCGGCTAAACATGTCATCACTGGTCACATTGGGGAGGGGACCAGAGAAAACTACGGAGTCCGACATCGTTTTGGCATATTCACACACCGATGAAACATTAATTTTAGTGACTTCCGATTGGCGTAACCGGGTGTCATTACCGCCGACGTGAATAACAATCTTACTGTATCTACGTTTATCCTTAGCCAGCAGTTTCAAAAAAGACTCGATGTCGCCCGCTCTGGCCCCCGGGATGCATTTAACTATGGCCCCTGGTGTCGCTAACTTCACGTTTCGGACTATGGAGCTGCCAATGACCAGAGTTGGCCTCTCAGCGGGTGTGTCGCTGAGCGGAGAAAATTTGTTTGAAACGTGGAGCGGTTGGTGGTGTACCGTGGGCTTCAGTTTGCGGTTATGCCTCCTTCGATCAGTCACCCAGCCTCCCGGCTGCTCGGGAACTACCGGGGGACGGCTAACTGAAGCTACCTGTGGCTGTACCGCACCGGCTACAGGGGGCTGGCTAACTATCTGAGCTACTGACTGTTCGGTGGTGCGGTACCGTGCCTCTAACTCACTGACCCTCGCCTCCAAGGCTACAAATAAACTACATTTATTACAAGTACCGTTATCACTAAAGGAGGACGAGGAATAACTGAACATGTGGCACACAGGACAGGAGAGAGCAGGAGGGGAGAGAGCAGGAGAGGAGAGAGGAGGAGAGCAGAGAGACGCCATTGCTATCGCTAGGCTAGCTAGTGTGGCTAACAGAAACTGGTGGTTTGTGGTTACTAGAGTTAAGAGACCCGTTCGTGCACAGACAGAACAAGACAAAGGATAGTGCTGAGATAAGTAGATAGTCGCTGAAGTGAGAAATATACAGAAATCTGTTCAGGTGAGCAGAGCAGCGAGCACCGTGGTAACAACGCTGATTACCGGAAGTGATACAATACGTTACCGTAAAGCACGACGTTAACAGCAGATGGTGTAATCCCGGTCACATCACAACCAAAGAACAGCTCTGTAGCCCGGAATGAGAAAAGAGGACGAGGAAGAGGATTATCTTATTTGAATGTATATATTTGCTTTCATCTCTAGTCAGCATTTAGAATCTCATTGACCAATGAAAAGATGTTTTGTTACATCATGTATGCAGGATAAATAGAAGGAGGATAGTTCTGGATTGATAGTTTTGATTCAAGACCAGACAAGAAGCTCTGTGATCTCTCTGAACCGAGTCAGACTGATGCACACACATCATATACCTAGATATTCCTGATTTGAATCCAAAATAGTACAATAATTTCGATTATGCCAATGTGCTCTGTGAAAACATGTAGGGCAGCCCTGATACTGATAGTTTACTAACTGAGGTGGACATGAGCAGGACAGTCAAAGCTTGCAACCATTCACACATTGTTAGAGCCATTTAGAAAAAACATGCATGTATCCACTTTAGCTCCCAATCCACAATGCACATTATAATTATAAATGCTCAGTCTGATTAGTTCCTTAAGCTTTATTTATTTTGGCAATCTCTCTAAAAGAGATACACAACAAGGAAATACAGACCCTCGAACAATCATCACACACACACACACACACACACACACACACACACACACACACACACACACACACACACACACACACACACACACACACACACACACAGTCATGCTCATAAATTATGTTTAATCATGTAAATCGCTCAGAGGAGTCAGTGTCTCTATTTCATTCCAGTTGTGAGTTGCATTGTATTAAACCAGTCTTCCTCACTTCAGGGCTGGAACACTTAAAACTGGTCTATCCTAAGATCTGGTATCACTTTCATTAGTTATGAAGTTAACTAAGATGAGCTTAAAGAGCGAGGCCTGACTGTCAGTGCTGATGTCTTCCAGATGCCAGTGACGGCCATCAGCCTCTTCACAGGACTCATAGTGGTGAGAAGAATAGCTGTGTGGACATGGCCAACTTGCTAACGTAGATAACTGATAATCTAACAGGAGCTAACGGAATCAAGCTCAGCAGGCGGACTGGACAACACCACCCATGAGAACCACTACCTGTAATATAGTAATAATAGCTCTGTTTTCATGCAAGAATGCAATTTAATTTGTTTTACATTTGAGCAAGACGTTGAGCATTAGTTTTGTAGTACAATTGGCTATCTTAGTATTTATAATCCTCTACACATCTTCATGTAGAGCATGGTTAGGAGTCCGTGTAACATGCACACAGTTTTTTTTTTTAGTTTTGAGCTTTAAAAGCTTTTAAATATACTATAATCATACTTTATAAAATGCTGGTTAATCCCGCAGAATCCACAAGTCAAAGCCTGGTACAGCTACACACTGTATATCAACATTGCATTATTACAGCACATTACTGCTCCATTAGGCTGAGCGACTGCTTGACCAGCCAAGTCTAATGGTAAGACACAGAGCAGTGACCACAGCTAGCGCTGGGCGCTTCACTGCACCACCAATATTTTGGTCAAATGATTCAATTACTCCTTCAACAGAGCGCTGAGCCAAAGAAAGCAGGCCACCCCACTCTTCTTTAGTGTGTGTGCGCGCGTGTGTGTTTGTATGTGCGAGAGTGTGTATATGTGCATGTGCACGTGCACATATAGACCCAAAAGGGGGACCTAATTGAAACCAGCTGTTCCACTGAGACAGTGTTGGAATGAGGCCAGAGCGCTACATTAGTCTGACATGGATAGAGCGAGAGACGTGCAGAGACAGGGAGAGATAGAGATAAAAGGAATGGCGCAAATGTGGCCAGGACCGCTACTGGATGTGTGATAATCTTCTGTAGTTTTCTCACTGCGAAGGACCCTTTTCACATTATCACAGTTTTCTCTTAAGAATATTCATCACAAACGCTCACAAACACACACTGAAGTACAACATGGCTCTTCTTTTTACCAAACTCTGATTTTTTACTGAACCTTACCAAAAAATAACCACAGCTGGTAGCGAATTGGTCACATTAATCATTTGTGTAACAGGCTCTGTTCCTGCCACTAAGAATGCCAGTGACGTGAAAACAGGCCAACAATTTAGTTCACTCAGCGTGTCAGTAGATAATCTTTGTGTTCAGGGAAATTGTGAGTATGCAACCATGGTAAGTACAGTACGGAGAAGGTGAACCAAGAATTTGGTCTGTAAACTGTGAGAGATGGATGTGTTTACCAGAGACACTTTGAGTAACAGGTACTGCTAGAAACATAAGATCCTGGTTTTATAAAACTGGATTTACATTTTGAATATTTAAATGTATGATTTTCATATATGTAACAATGATTTGACATATTTGAAGATATCGGATCTGGGTTATCATTTCTGGGTCCCAGGCCCCGTTGTCTTACTCGTCTTATGGGTTAGACACCAGGATTCTTCCCTTTGTCAGTCATCTGATAAGACTCAAATCTAGTCAGTCCAATCTAGTGAATTCATTTGTCTAACTGAATTTAGCCTCACAGACATGAGTTTGTCAGTTAAGCATCTCAGTTAACAGCATTAAGAGGCTGACTTTAACAAAGAACTTCTTGATTTGTGGAGTTTTTGAGTCTAACAGGAATCAGATGGAGAGAGAAGTAACGTCAAAGCTTTTTTATTAGTTCAAATAATAAATTTTGTAACTCTTTCAGCCTGCCCGGACATAAAGTGTTTTGGTGGTGGTCACTGACCAGTGAATTGCTTCCGAAATGACTGTTTAAAGCTACTTCTGCACTTAAATACAAGCAAAGTGAAACCACATAAACATTTACAGGATGTGGAGAGGAGGCAGGCAGTGCAGGTATAGACCACTAATTGTTGTTTTTTGAGGGTTCAACTCTGCATAATCACTGTTCACAATCTCACAGAGTTAAACAATTCCCTTTCTTGTTCGTTGGCTTCTGAACCATGAGTCACATGAGATGGCATTTGGCATCCTGCATGTCTGGGATTTTCACAGGCATTGGTCATTATGTGGTACACACTGCACGTAAGGCTAAATGTGATCTTGTAGATACGAAAGACAACATATTTATGTATTCTATTGTATCTCTTTATGGTCATGGATTGGAGTATAACTGGTAAATGAGGGAGTAAATATTTAGTATGTGCAGGACAGGGAGATAAGGGGTGGATAATAACTTTGTGGATAGAAAGGACTTACCAATAAATTTCACAGTTTGCTTTTTTAATACAGAGCACATGTTAAATGCAGCATCCAGAGTGGTGGATATTGCAATTAAATAACTTATGGTGAAAGTTGTCTCTAAATTCTGCCCAACCTCCACCACCTTACTGTCCACCTCTCTACATTAATATTTCTGTGTTGATATCTGATGCTAATGTAAAAACACATGCAGGTAATAATATTCAGCTCAAGCTTCTGAAAACTGCATACCATGAGCCATAAGGAAGAATTTGCAGCTTCTCATCAAATAAAAAGTTTGCAAAGTTACCACGCATAGAATATTCTGTTCACATTACTGTACAGAAGTGAAAGTGCTGTCTAACACTTCACTCTAAAATCTTCTGCAGGTGTTCAGTTAGACTGAAATCCAGTTACCATGGTATCCAAGTTGGTTTGAATTATTTGGATATATTTCATGTTACATTTACAAACTCAACCAGTTGTGGCAGATGGCCACTGTTGCCAAGTGCTTGCTCATGGTGCAAATTTTTGGGTCTCTGTAAATTATATTAAAATGTATATAAATTAAACTGAATTTATTTCTATGATGCTTTGATCCAAATCTGCTTACAATAAGTGCATTGCATGTGAAACAACCCAGACTTTCAAGAATCATCCGAACATCAAGATAGATGATAGATTTACTTTGTTGTGGATCCAATGAGCGGTACAGTGGTTAGGTTACTGTTGCCTTACAGCAAGAAGGTTCCTGGTTTGAACCCCAGCTGTGGTGCATGGGTACCAGGTACTTCAGTTTCCTCCCACATGCAGGTTCAGTGGTGACTCTAATTATTGCCCATAGAAAATGGATGGATCAAACGATCATTACATTACATTGCATTTAGCAAACGCTTTTATCCAAAGCGACTTACAGAGGAGGACATAAGCTGAAAGAGGTGTAAAGGAGCACAGAGTAGTTGTTAGTTTTGTTAGGCAGGAAAGCAGTCTCGAAAGAGAAAGGTTTTTAAAGGTAGAAAGAGATGTTGCAGTTCTTGTAGTCGTTGTTAGGTCATTCCACCATTTGGGGACAACCACGGAGAAGAGTTTAGAGTGACCTCGCTTTGCGAGAGGCGATGGTACAAGGCGATCAATGAATTGACAAATTATTTTAGCGAATTATTTTAGCTCTTACTTTATTTACTGGTAGGAGTTTGTCTTAAATGTAATAAAAGTATAACCAGTGTGAATATTGGCCACTTCCTCAGCACATATACACAGACCAACACACACTCACACAAATACCTATCATGTCAGAGATAGACAGCCTCTAACAGATCACTTCCATATTTCACAATAACTCAAAGTGCAGTCGTGATGTACAAAAACAGAGATAGAGCGTAATAACACATGTTGAATGAATTCCTGTATGGAGTGGATTAAAGCCAGACGTCTCTCTGTCTCTCTCTCTCCTCACACACACACACACACACACACACACACACACACACACACACACACACACACACACACAAACACACAAACACACGCTTGAAGGATTTGCAGTGCAATCTTTGGAGCCTGAGATTTTCGGTACGCCAGACATAACACTTGGCCTTCTAAGAAACTGGCCTGTGTCCAACACATAGAATACAGTCCTGGGAATATTATTAATTGCACTTAATGAAATTAGTTGCAGTCTCAATATCACAAGTTCATATTACAGTTATGAAGTTAACATTGATTACAGTATCTGTATACTGTATTAAAATAAAAAACAACCGTGCCTCAAACTTAAACCCTCAGCTGTCATCATAAGACCAAAAGCTGGAAGTTCCTTGACTTATCTACTGATGAAGATCATAAAGTAGTGGTTAAAAAAACCAGGAAAACAATCACATTGAAAATAATTTGTGATTTGATGAAAAGTATGAATGAAAAGTATGAATAGTTTTGTTTTGTTTGATAAGTCTTCATTAACCCTGTAGCACCCTAGAATACCCATTCTATATTAAAAAATAATCCTAAATAAAAATGATAAAATCAGGATGTTAGTTATAACTAGATTATCTCAGTGTTTGTTCTCTCTTTTCTCTCCTCTTGGTTTTCCTCTTGCCTCGTTCCTCAAACATCCAGAGGTCAGTGCTCCCTTCTTTCCCTAAACAGAAGAGGCAAACAGTGAGGAATGTGAGCGTCACAGTGTAAGTCGACACTGTATGTGTGTGTGTGATTCATCAGTTGGAGGTCAAGATATTGTCTGCACACTCCAAAATCTTCTGACCAAACATGAGCTGGTCACCCCCTCTCTCTCTCTCGTACACACACACGCACACACACACTCACACACACAAACACACACACACACACACACACACAGGACGTGAGCTGGGATGGAGGGTGTGGAGGACGTCAGGGTCAGTTCAGCAGCAGGAAGTCGTGCACAGAACACTGTAAGCAGCCAGAGAGTAGCCCAGACACCATGAGGAGGAAGACTCACTTACAGACACGTTTCTGATCATCCATGTACACAGTTAATAAAAAATGCTGTTTTCAAGTCATTTATTCCCTTAAATTGAAACTTTGAATTTATTGTATTGCCCCAAATGTAAATGCATTAAACTGTCACATGTCGCTTGTTAGACATTGGCTGTGAAACAGCAGTCATAACTGTGTCATGAATAATTCAAATCACTTGAAGTAAAGTAATATATTATATATAATGTATTTCAAACTATCTGAGGTAATTAAGTATCATTTATACAGATTGCTCATGATCACTTTATTGAGAGTTCTTGTGCAGCAGATGGTTTGGTTTTAAACCTCATGCTACTGTCACAAAGCCCTGTGGCTGCAGTTTGTTTGCACAGCTTTCACAGAAATCAAATCAAATCAATTTTATTTCTATAGCCCAAAGTCACAAAGTACACTTTGCCTCAGAGGGCTTTACAATCTGTACAGGGAGTGACATCCTAGGTCCTTAGACCCTCGGTTCGAGTGAGAAAAAAATTGCCCACAAAAAACCTTTAACAGGGAAAAAAGGTGGAAGAAACCTCAGGAAGAGCCACAGAGGAGGGATCCCTCTCCCAGGACGGACAGACAATAGATGCAATAGATGTTACGTGTACAGGACAGATCAACACAAACATATTGTACAATTACAATGAATGATAAAATGACAATGAATTACAATGAATGATAAAATGACCACAGTAGCAGATATGGTAGCAATAATGACAGTAGAGAGAGGGAGAGGGAGAGAGAGAAAGAGAGGGTTTTTGGTAAGGGAGATGTGACTGCATCTTTAACCAATACCGTGCCTGGCTAGGCATAACCCTGAGGGGAGGGGCAGCCGGCAGTCTAGTCCTATAGCAGCATAACTAAGGGATGACCTGAGCCAGCCCTAAGCTTTATCAAAGAGGAAAGTCTTAAGTCTACTCTTAAAGGTGTTGACCGTGTCTGCCTCCCGAACCCAGAAAGGTAGTTTGTTCCACAGAAGAGGAAAGCTCTGGCTCCCAATCTACTTTTGGAAACTATAGGAACGACAAGGAACCCAGCGTCCTAAGAGCGCAGTGTTGTAGAGGGGTAGTAAGGTATTATGAGCTCTTTTAGATATGATGGTGCCTGACCATGAAGAGCTTTGTAAGTAAGGAGAAGAATTTAAATTCTAGATTTAATAGGTGGCCAGTGCAAGGAAGCCAAAATGGGAGAGATGTGATCTCTGATCTTGGTTCCTGTCAGAACACGTGCAGCAGCATTCTGAATTAACTGCAAAGTCCTAAGAGACTTATTAGAGCAGCCTGATAACAAAGAGTTACAATAATCCAGCCTTGAAGTAACAAATGTGTGGACTAGTTTTTCTGCATCCGCTTGAGAGACAATGCGTCTGATTTTAGTGATGTTACGTAAGTGGAAGAATGCAGTCCTCGAAATTTGTTTTATGTGGACGTTAAAAGACAAATCCTGATCAAAAACAACTCCAAGATTCTTTACAGTGTAGCTGGAGGCCAGGGTGATCCCGTCTAAAGTAACTAAGTCTAGTTACGAAAGAGAGTTTCTGAGGTGTTTGGGTCCAATTACAAGAACTTCAGTCTGAATTCTTGTCTGAATTTAACATCAGAAAATTGTTGGTCATCCAACTTTTTATATTCTTAAGGCATGTTTGGACTTTAGTTAACTGATTGGTTTCATCAGGCTTGATCGATAAATAAAATTGGGTGTCCTCAGCATAACAATGAAAATTGACTGAGTGATTCCTAAAAATATTTCCTAGAGGAAGCATATATAAACTAAATAGAAGTGGTCCTAGTACAGAACCTTGTGGGACTCTGTGACAAACTTTGGTATGCATGGAGGATTCATCATCGACGTGAACAAACTGAGATCGATCTAAAAAATACGACTTAAACCAGCTTAGGGCAGTTCCTTTGATGCCAATTTGATCTTCCAGTCTCTGTAAAAGAATTTGATGGTCAATGGTGTCAAATGCAGCACTAAGATCTAACAGGACAAGTACAGAGATGAGTCCTTTGTCTGATGTCATTAGGAGGTCATTTGTAGCTTTGACTAATGCGGTCTCTGTGCTATGATGCACTCTAAATCCTGACTGAAAATCCTCAAATAGACTATTGTTATGGAGAAAGTCACACAGCTGATTAGCTACAGCTTTCTCAAGTATCTTAGACAGAAAGGGAAGGTTTGATATCGGTCTGTAGTTGGCTTAGACCTCTGGGTCTTTTTAAGAAGAGGTTTAATTACAACTACCTTAAAGGACTGTGGTACATATCCTGATAATAAAAACAGATTAATCATATCTAATAAAGAATGACTAACTAGAGGTAAAACATCCTTGAGCAGCCTGGTTGGGATGGGGTCTAAGAGACAGGTTGACGGCTTAGCTGCAGAAATGATTAAAGTTATTTGATGAAGGTTGATGGGAGAAAAAGAGTCTAAACAGGTTTTACAGCTGTTTCCAAACTTGCTGTATATCACAATGCAGATCAATGCCTGTTGATGGCAAGAGGTGATGGATTTTGTCTCTAATAGTTATAATTTTATCATTAAAGAAGCTCACGAAGTCATTGCTACTTAGATCTAAGGGAATAGATGGTTCAGTAGAGCTGTGCTTCTCTGTTAGCCTGGCTACAGTGCTGAAAAGAAACCTGCGGTTGTTTTTATTCTCCTCAATTAAAGAAGAGTAGTAGGCTGCTCTGGCATTACGGAGAGCCTTCCTGTATGTTTTGAGATAATCTTGCCAGACTAGATGAGATTCTTTCAGTTTAGTGGCACGCCATTTGCGTTTAGATTTACGTGCCTCTTGCTTTAATTTACCTGTCTGCTGGCTATACCATGGTGCTAGCCTTCTTTGTTTAATTGTCTTCTTTTTCAGAGGTGCAACAGAGTCTATAGTCAATAGAGTTGTCCGTAATGAGCCTGAATTCAATGCTGAAGGAATCACTTCCTTAAATTTGGCTACAGCACTATCAGATAAACTGTCTGTAGGAGTTTCTACACAAAGGCTTATAGTCTGGTAGTATGAACTCAAAGGTTATTAAAAAATGGTCAGACAAAAGAGGATTCTGTGGAAAGACTATTAGATGATCAATTTCAATGCCATATGAAAGAACAAGATCAAGAGTGTGGTTCAGACAATGAGTTGGTTTATTTACACTTTGACAAAAGCCGATTGAATCTAATAAAGAGATAAACACAGTACTAAGACTATCATTGTGGTTGTCCACATGGATGGTAAAATCACCTACAATAATTACTTCATCTGTTTTAAGGATCAAGCCTGATGCAAATTCTGCAAATTCAGATAAAAATTCAGAATAAGGACCAGGAGCTTAATATACTGTAACAAATAAAATTGGCTGTGAAGTTTTCCAGGTTGGATGAGTGAGGCTAAGAACAAGACTTTCAAATGAATTATAAATTTAGTTTAGGTTTAAGATTTATTAATAGACTTGAGTCAAATATGGCTCCAACTCCACCACCTCAACCAGTACTTCGAGGAACATGACTATTATAATGACTCGGAGGAGTGGATTTATTTAAGCTAACATATTCATCCACCTGCAGCCAGGTTTCAGTGAGACAGAACAAATCAATATCATAATCAAATATTAATTCATTGACTAAGACAGCTTTAGATGACAAAGATCTGATATTCAGGAGTCCACATTTAATTCTCTTATTTTGGACTGTTGGAGATGTTGATTTAATTTTTATTAAGTTTTTATGATGTACTCATCTTCTGTTTGTTTTATCTTTAAATAATATAGGTACAGTCTCTATACTAAAGGACTGGGTGGGCAGCTGCTCTAATGGAGGCGCAGAGAAGCGTGTAAGACTGCAGCTCTACTTCCTGGTCTCAACTCTGGGTTGTCAACATGTTTTTGGTCGACTAATAAACTTGGCCATATTTCTAGATATGAGAGCTGCTCCATCCAAAGTGGGATGGATGCCGTCTCTCCTAATCAGACCAGGTTTTCCCCAGAAAGGTGTCCAATTATCTATGAAGCCCACATCTGGACACCACCTTGACAGCCAGCAGTGAAATGACGACATGCGGCTAAACATGTCATCACTGGTCACATTGGGGAGGGGACCAGAGAAAACTACAGAGTCCGACATCGTTTTGGCGTATTCACACGATGAAACATTCATTTTAGTGACCTCCGATTGGCGTAACCGGGTGTCATTACCGCCAACGTGAATAACAATCTTATCGTAAACTGTATTTACGCTTATCTTTAACCAGCAGTTTCAAAAACGATTCAATGTCGCCCGCTCTGGCCCCCGGGATGCATTTAACTATGGCCCCCGGTGTTGCTAACTTCACGTTTCAGAGCTGACAATGACCAGAGTTGGTTTCTCAGCGGGTGTGACGCTGAGCGGGAAAAATCTGTTCGAAAGATGGACGGGGACGGCTAACTGAAGCTACCTGTGGCTGTACCGCACTGGCTACTGGGGACTGGCTAACTATCTGAGCTACTGACTCTTCGGTGGTGCGGTACCGTGCCTCTAACTCACTGACCCTCGCCTCCAAAGCTACAAATAAACTACATTTATTACAAGTACTGTTATCACTAAAGGAGGACGAGGAGTAACTGAACATGTGGCACACAGGGCAGAAGAGAGCAGGAGAGGAGAGAGGATGAGAACAGAGAGACGCCATTGCTATAGCTAGGCTAGTTAGTGTGGCTAACAGAAACTGGTAAAACTATCAGATTGTGGTTACTAGAGTTAAGAGACCTGCTCGTGCACAGACAGAACAAGTCAAAGGATAGTGCAGAGATAAGTAGATAATCGCTGATGAGAGAAATATACGAAAATCTGTTTAGGTGAATCGTAAAATGCTCTTACACCAGCCATCCAAACCAAATGGACGGCTGTAAGATGTTACTCAAACACACCCCGTATAGGTTCTCCTCAGTAAAGAACTTTACACTTTAAGGTGCACTGTCAATGCCCTAACTTACCCTCTCCTTCCAAGCATGTAGGGAAAATTATATTATTGGCCATGAAAGAAGTGAAAAACTCAAACTTGTACATATTTCAACAATTGTTTAGTTTGTCCATTGTAAAAACACGGTGGTTCAACATGGTGGACTGTAGACATAAAAGGTTCATTCTATGGTAACAAAAACACCAAGATTTTTATTCAAAGGTAATTCAACACTAATGAAATCATAGCTATGAATGTTATATTCCATTTAGAAAATACTAAATGGTTTAAGCGTCATGTAGAGAAATATATAGGAAATAAAATACAAAAATAGCACACACAAAAGTTCTACAATGTTCTCTAAAACAGACAAAAAAAGGAACACCTCTAATCAGCCTCTCGTTTCACTCAGCTGAGGACGGATGGAGGTATTTTCTCCCCACAGCAACAACCAGGCTGTGGCTTGTTGCTCTCTCTCTCTGCGGCAGTGAGGAGGCAGCGCTGATTAGCTCTGACTCTGCTTGGGTTCAGAGGAGTGGAGCACAAATTGGAGCAGACCTCTAAAAATAGGACGCTTTATTTACCCCTCCCAACATCCAGGTCTTTGGGAATGTGTGCGCAGGCATGCTCTGCCAGCATCTCACAACAAGTCATTTATGCACAGAACAACAACACACACACACACATATGCAGAGATGAAGAGGAGGATCCATTTCCTGTGAGAAGAGGCCTTTTAATATTGCTCTCTTCATGAACATCTTTCATTTTTCATGCAGAGGCATTAGAGATGACATTAGTGTTGCTATGACCTGTGTCCATGTGTGCGTGTGTGCGTGTGTGTGTGTGTGTGTGTGTGTGTGTGTGTGTGTGTGTGTGTGTGTGTGTGTGTGTGTGTGGGCATACATGCATACAGCTTTATGTTGTAGTGTGTGTTGAGTGCACTGGGCCACATCCTAATGCATCCTCACTCATACTTTCACCATGCACACTGCAGGCAGGATGACCTTTGACCTCTGATTGATGCTTTGACCTGTGGTGGACTGCCTGCATTTGGTGGTGAAAAAGGCATCTGTCATGCTCTCCTCAGCCACCGTCTGTCTCTTCCACCGCAGTCTGACACGCTCTAATGTTGCAGATTGACTTTCTCCCACCCTCCACCCCGTCACACACTGCCCCACTGCATGTGGGAAGTTAGCTGGAGGCCTTAACCTCTTGTTGCTTTTAGGGCTGTGCGGCGGCCTCTGGTGTTTTTTTGATTTATGGATTAAGAAAAAGAGCTGATGATTCACTTTCAATAAAATTTTAAATGGTTTCATGTTATTAAATTAACATAAAATTTATGAAGCAACAATCAAATTTAATAAAACAAGTTGCTCTTCTGCTCTGAATCTATTCTTGACGACAGACACCTGATTCAACCTCTTGCAAGTTTGAACATTTTTTGATGGCTGTTGTTTATCATGAAGATCCTGACAGAGAAATAAGCAGAAGAAGAAAACAGGATTACCGCCCACACTCTGTGATTGCAGTGTGAAAACACCACAAACAAATGAATAAGTGAACAGATGCAATAGATATGTGATATCTTTAAACACTAAAGAGAAATGGTTGATTATATTGCAGACACAGTAAGATGAGTTTTTCCAGTTTTTACAAGTATGAGTTGCTCACTCATGTTTTAAAAATATATGAATATAATGTATTTTTATATAAATTCTTCTGTTTTGTCATCTTGGGGTACAGTTATTACAGCTAACTTGCACTTCCAAGCAGACAAAGAGCAGCATTAGCATTCATCTGAAGAAGTATTTGTGTCACCTCATCAATATCTGTCCAATATTCTCTATTTTAGCTTGGTTTTTGGTCTCCACCAACTGAGGAAAAAATCTGAGATTTAGAAAATTAGTTTTAAATAATCCACTATGTTCACCAGCTACTCTCTGTCTGTCTGTTTGCTGATGAGCAGGTAGTGTATCATGGTTTCTTCACAAAAATAAGCTGAAGGAAGCTAACGTTGTTCAAGTTGACTGTAACAGGACCCAAAGTGCAAATACAGCCAAGGCCAAGATTAAGTGTACACTGTTTATTGGTAACAGGAATGTACAGTGGTATTGAAGAGCAGGGCTGGTGGTGGCAGAATCCCAAAAAAACAGGTGCAGAGACAAAACATGGCTGGCGGATGGGAGGGAGATTTCCAGAAGCACAGTTAAACAGAGCACAAAAACCTGCAAAGAGTTGTCTGTATTGTTAGCGCAATGTAGACTTAATGATCTGGTGGCATCTGGGAGGCTGAGCCGGTTTTGAATACTGCCTGAATGGATCGGATGATGTGGAACAGGTGGTGGGGTGAACTGGCAGGTGAGAGGGGAAAACCATGATATTCAGGGAGTGGGAGTACAAGGGGAAAACACAGGGATGAGGACGCAGACAGCCTCCTTACAAAAAAAAAATACAGCTAAGGAGAACTGCAGATTTGTAGTATTATTATTTATATGTATTTAATATGTATATGTATTTGAATATGACTTCATTGAGCAGTTTTTAGAATGTGTTTGTTTACCCAGACTAAGATAAACACATCGTGGGCCATTAATGGTTGCCTCTTTTGAAACATTTGTGGAACACAAAAATAAAGCTGCTAGTAAAGTCACTAGTAGTTTGCACTAAAAATATCTCCTTAAAGGAGCCAAGTTCTCGAGAGGGAGGACGGACACATTTCTTCTTCCGGTTTCCTTCCCACATCCCTGGTAAGAATAGAAACTGGAACGAACATGCAAGCTGGGGAGTCAACCCATGAATCTGCTTCACCCACAACACTGAAAAAGCACACACACACACACACACACACACACATACATAAGTATAAGGTTTGTATAAGGTGCTGTACAAATGAATGAAAAATTATACAATAGATACAGTCATGAATAAAATACATTAATTAAGGTCAAAACTATTAAATGGAGACAAGAATTATAAAAGTCACATTCCATTATAGCTGCACTAATCAATATTTTTATATTATTGATGGACCGCCGAATGACGACGTGTATTAAAAGTTCTAAAATATAAATTTGCAATTATGCTTCAGCTGGACAGTTGACTAAATTGTCCAATACCAGCAGAAATCAAAGTAAAAGACATGAATTAAGGTCAAAAAATAAGTTAGAAATAAGCACGCATCATTAAAATAACCCATAAAAGTGAGTCATAAAAATAAGTCATAATCAATAGTTTTTATATTGTCAATCAATCATGGCTATGTATATTGTAAAAGGTACTGCTTATAGTGTCAAACCCACAAAGAATTATCACCAGCGCTGCACTTTCACTCAGCATTTTAGCGTCTTTCAGCTCATTTTTTGACCCCATAACTTCAAGTTACTTCTCTCTGCTCTCATAAATCTGGCTCCAGCAGCAGGCGGCTGTTTTCAGTGAAAGTGTTTCTCAGGAGTTGGTGGAGACCAAAACAGAGCTAAAAGTAGTTAAATTAACCAGGTGGACACAAACATGAACATACAAACTCTAAAGTAAGATAATATGTCAGTGTTGAATTGAATTGAAATTGTATTTACAGCTTGTTGCTGTCCTTCCTAAAAATGATTTGAAATTCCACAGTTTGAAGATTTGCCACACAGATTTAGGAGCCAAAGCTTGTGATGCTGGTCAGTTGAAACCATCTAAATACTTCAAAGTGCCCTGTGGATTTTTCTTCTAAACAAATAAAAGTTGACAGTCATTGTTACTCACCAGACCTCATTGTGTGTATCCTTGAGCCCTAACAAAATATGTTGAACGCCTTTCCCGCTTCATAAAATATTTACAAAGCTGAATTTAAAGGTTATGCTGTATACTTAGATTTGTGACATTAAGATGCCAGGAAACAGTTTGTGGATTAATGGCGTCCTTAGCGGTGAGATGCCTCACTCCCTCAGCTTGGGTTCCCAGTCTGTCTCTGCTTTGTTAGTCGGTCCAGTCTGAAAGTGAAAGCACATCTCTTTAATTCTCTTTTAATTCTTTAAATCAGCAAAATATATAATCATGTCAAAATTCATCAAAATAATTGTGATTATCATCAAACAGAACAGGTACAGATGTAACTAATAACATTAACAATGGTTCCATACCATTAAGTGTCATTCATGTCAGTGAGTAAGAATGCTCGGTACCAGAGATCTGAACTGACATGCATAAATGTGATCCAGCCATCATTCATGTTATTCATTCCACTGAATTACTCACTCCATTAGTAAGCTTTTTTTTGGGCTCAAATCAAAAAAGTTTTATTATGAGGATTTGTTCCTTCTCGGTGGGTTTTTGACTTCAAGTGAAGTCTGAAAACATCATTCCATTGTGTGTTTGTTTAGTGGGTGTTGTGGCTCTTTTAGAAATTCATTGAAGAAGAAGCAACCATCGCAAGCAGACACACACTGACACACACTGACAGGGCATGAAGATGAATGGTCTGTGTTTTAGAGTATCAGTATCAGGTTGGTGAGAGAAGATCAACTATCCTAAGGTAAACCCCTCCAACAGATTCAATTCAATTCACTTCAATTTTATTTGTATAGCCCAAAGTCACAAAGTACATTTGCCTCTGAGGGCTTTACAATCTGTACAGGGAATGACACCCTCTGTCCTTAGACCCTCGGTTCGAGTGAGGAAAAACTTGCCCACAAAAAACCTTTTAACAGGGAAAAAATGTGGAAGAAACCTCAGGAAGAGCCACAGAGGAGGGATCCCTCTCCCAGGATGGACAGACGTGCAATGGATGTCACGTGTACAGGACAATCAACATAAACATTTTGTACAGTTACAATGACTGACAGAATGACAATGAATGATAAAGTGACCACAGTAGCAGATATGTTAGTAATAATGACAATAGTAATATGTGTAGTGGGCGTCGTGCAGGATCACAGCAGCAACCACGATCCACGAAAACCTGCTGGACGACAGAGCACAGAAACTCCGGGGAAGTTTGGTTAGTAACATGCATTAATGAGACATGTCCACAGAGAGAGAGAGAGAGAGAGAGAGAGAGAGAGACAAAGAGGGAGGGAGAGAGAGAGAGAGAAAGAGAAAGAGAGAGACAGAGAGAGAGAGAGACAGACAGACAGACAAAGAGGGAGGGAGAGAGAGAGAGAAAGAGAGAGAGAGAGAGAGAGAGAGAGAGAGACAGAGACAGAGACAGAGTAGGAGGGAGGGTTTTCGGTAAGGGAGATGTGACTACATCTTTAACCAATACCGTGCCTGGCTAGGCATAACCCTGGGGAGTGCTACCATCATGTCAAAACTTTGATTTGTGATCTTTTTCTATATTGGTGCATCATAGTACGGACACATTAGCTCCACAAACAGGGCACACATGTTTACCTTCTATGTTGGTAAGCCTGTGTGCCTTGTCAGTAGCTTCCCATTTTCTGGGGGGCTTTAATGTCGCTGTGCATTCATCTGCTGACCGATGATTATTATGTCAATAAAAAACCTGTATGGTGGCTGTTGCTTTGTAGTATGAGCGGTGGGAATGCAATTTACTGGCTGGCCATTAATAATAGACGTATGAAATTATCTTGTGGCCATATGAAAGTATCTGGCCACAGGCCTTGAGTTTGACATGTCTGACCTAGACCCTAACAAAACATTTTTAAAGTATACACTACTGAAACATAGTTCTATATATTATATTCCATTTCTGCCATATTCTGTAAATAGCGCCCAGTGAATCTGACACACTGGACTTTAACAGAGCTCATCATAAGGTTTGTCTGAGTTCAGGCTTTTAGGCTAATAAATCTATCAACTTACTTGTCTAATGGCCAACTAGTCAAAAAAGACACGTCTGATTTTTCTGGAGCTGATGATGGAAGCTAAGCAGTGAGTCATCTTGCTTCCGTCTCATCTCTGTTGACAGTTGGACATGTGCAGTATAGTGATCAGGCAAATGGCGATGGATAAAGACAAACTTTATGAGTGAGCATTTCAGTTATGCCAGAAAGAGAAGTTTAGTAGGGTTGTGTTAGAAGATGCAGAAGTAACACAAGTTAGGCTGAATCATTTTGTTTGTCATGGTAAAGGTTCATGGTCAAGGTTTGCCATGCTTCTAAGACAAAAGCTGCCAGCCACATGGCTGTTTGATTCCACCAACGCTACAGTCTGGAAAAAGCATTTTCAAAGCCACAAAATTTCAGCAGCTGGACAAGTAATTGTTGAGGGACTGGCATTCATCAAGAACCAAATCAACCCCCTGCAGATGTATTAAGTTCAAATATTACCGATTTCCCATTTAAAAGACATATTTTCCCCTCAGCCCAAGACAGCAAGGGATCAGCAGGGGTAAGATGAGCTGTCTTAAGGGATCCACAGTCAACACATGCAGGATTTTCTTTCCCCCTGCTCTCTGTATCGACAAGTGCCAGTGGGAGACAGTGCCATGTTTCTGTGCCTGAAGATGCATTGCCAATGTGAGTCTCAGACTGGGTCTCCAGAGCTGAGTGCTGGCTGTGGCTCTCCAGAATGCCATGTTCCTTTCATCATTCAAAACCAATATTTGACTAGCTGCAGTCCCCAAACTCTGTGGCACTCGGTGGTTTGAAAACATACAGCGAGAGAGAGAGAGAGAGAGAGAGAGAGAGAGAGAGAGAGAGAGAGAGAGAGAGAGAGAGAGAGAGAGAGAGAGAGAGAGAGAGAGGCTGCAATTTGAGAGCGTCAGAGGAGCCAGAGCTGTTCCCACTGCAGCCCTCCTCCTTCTTTTCCTCTTGTCTCCCTATACTGCTTTTTCTCCTTTTATTTTTCTGCAAGTCTTCATGTCTGGTGCACACGGATCCCTTGGGCTTAGAGTGGTTTTGTGCTGAATGTGGCATAAAAAAAGCATGAACTTTATAAACCTCTCTCTCTCTCTCTCTCTCTCTCTCTCTCTCTCTCTCTCTCTCTCTCTCTCTCTCTCTCTCTCTCTCTCTCTTTATTGTGAGGTCTGGATCCAAGTCTGTGCCGGTAACGCTCTCTCTCCAGGATAAAAAAAAAAGAAGAAGTGTGGATGGGAGAGGTAAGGAAAAAGATGGAGAGATCAAGAGAGAGACAGAAAGAAAACAAAAGACAGAATGAGAGAGACGGAGACAGAAAGAGAGAGAGAGAGAGAAATCTGAGACCAATCAAACCATGGCTGCTCTCCCAGAATGACTCCAAACACATGCTCCATACCTCTCAACTCTTTTCTGTATGTTGCCTGTCTGAAGTTCAGCTCTGAGTCAGCTTGCTTGAATGCATGAGCAAAGACTGCCCTACATACTGTACACCTCCTACACTTTTCTTTCTTTTATTATCTAATTAAAGACATTAAAGAAAATGTGATGCTCCCTGTGCTAACTTTTGCTGTACAGCAACCACTGTGGCCACAAGTGACATTGACAGGATGAATACTAAAATGTAACTCTAGCAAGTAGAGAAGAGTCATTACACAGTACGCAGTGTCGATCTGGAAACCAGAACCATACTCTAATATATCTGAGGTACAATTTTAAAGTTTTAAAGTCATTGTTTACAACTTTTATTTCATGCTACTTTACAAGCTATATTTCTCTACATTTTAGAAGGATTTATTGTGAAATACAAATACAGTCAGGGACGGACTTGCCCGGTGGGCTGACGTGCTATTTGGGCCGACAAGTCCTCATATATATGTATTTAACGAGTAGATCACACACCCTAAACACCCTCTGGGGCTTAGCGATCGGCAATGTGGGCCGCGCAGGAGCGGGGGTGGGGGGGTGTATTGGTTGTGGGCTGCTCTGGTCCAAAATGCCAGGGCAGATTTTTTGTCCCAGTCCGTCCCTGAATACAGTACAATGTTATAGATTCAATAGTAGTAGTAGTAGTAGTTTAATAGTAGTTTAAATCAGTTCCATGTCGTGTAATCATCAAACCTGAAGTCCCTGCATGTTTGGTTTGACTTAGGCTAATTGTAATGGTGTTGTTTGAACTCGAGGGTGAGGCTGCATATCTTTGTCTGTGTCTATCTGTATGTGTCTGTCTGTCTGTCTGTCTGTCTGTCTGTCTGTCTGTCTGTCTGTCTGTCTGTCTGTCTGTCTTTCTGTCTGTCTGTCTCTGTTTGTCTGTCTGTGTCTGTCTGTCTCTGTCTGTTTGTGTCTGTCTGCCTGTGTCCGTCTGTCTGTGTCAGTCTATGTCTGTTTCTGTCTGTCTGCGTCTATCTGTGTCTGTCTGTTTGTGTCTGTCTGTGTCTGTCTGCCTGTGTCCGTCTGTCTGCGTCTATCTGTGTCTGTCTATGTCTGTCTATGTCTGTCTGTGTCTGTCTGTGTCCGTCTGTCTGTGTCAGTCTATGTCTTTTTGTGTCTGTCTATGTCTGTCTGTGTCTGTCTGTGTCCGTCTGTCTGTGTCAGTCTATGTCTTTTTGTGTCTGTCTGTCTGCATCAGTCTGTGTCTGTCTGTCTGCATCAGTCTGTGTCTGTCTATGTCTGTCTATGTCTGTCTGTCTATGTCTGTCTGTGTCTCTCTGTCTGTGTCTGTCTGTGTCTGTCTGTGTCTGTCTGTCTGCGTCTGTCTGTGTCTGTCTATGTCTGTCTGTCTGTGTCTGTCTGTCTGCGTCTGTCTGTGTCTGTCTGTGTATGTCTCTCTGTCTGGGTCTGGGTCTGTGTCTGTCTGGGTCTGTGTCTGTCTGTCTGTGTCTGTCTGTCTACGTCTGTCTGTCTGTCTGTCTGTTTGTCATCACTTTGTCAGCATAGATACGACGACGTGCTTTACGGTAACAAATTGTATCACTTCCGGTAATCAGCGTTGTTACCACGGTGCTCGCTGCTCTGCTCACCTGAACAGATTTCTGTATATTTCTCACTTCAGCGACTATCTACTTATCTCAGCACTATCCTTTGACTTGTTCTGTCTGTGCACGAACAGGTCTCTTAACTCTAGTAACCACAAACCACCAGTTTCTGTTAGCCACACTAGCTAGCCTAGCGATAGCAATGGCGTCTCTCTGCTCTCCTCCTCTCTCCCCTCCTGCTCTCTCCTGTCCTGTGTGCCACATGTTCAGTTATTCCTCGTCCTCCTTTAGTGATAACGGTACTTGTATTAAATGTAGTTTATTTGTAGCCTTGGAGGCGAGGGTCAGTGAGTTAGAGGCACGGTACCGCACCACCGAACAGTCAGTAGCTCAGATAGTTAGCCAGTCCCCTGTAGCCGGTGCGGTACAGCCACAGGTAGCTTCAGTTAGCCGTCCCCCGGTAGTTCCCGAGCAGCCGGGAGGCTGGGTGACTGATCGAAGGAGGCATAACCGCAAACTGAAGCCCACGGTACACCACCAACCGCTCCACGTTTCAAACAGATTTTCCCCGCTCAGCGACACACCCGCTGAGAGGCCAACTCTGGTCATTGGCAGCTCCATAGTCCGAAACGTGAAGTTAGCGACACCGGGGGCCATAGTTAAATGCATCCCGGGGGCCAGAGCGGGCGACATCGAGTCTTTTTTGAAACTGCTGGCTAAGGATAAACGTAGATACAGTAAGATTGTTATTCACGTCGGCGGTAATGACACCCGGTTACGCCAATCGGAGGTCACTAAAATTAATGTTTCATCGGTGTGTGAATATGCCAAAACGATGTCGGACTCCGTAGTTTTCTCTGGTCCCCTCCCCAATGTGACCAGTGATGACATGTTTAGCCGCATGTCGTCATTTCACCGCTGGCTGTCGAGGTGGTGTCCAGCAAACGATGTGGGCTTCATAGATAATTGGACACCTTTCTGGGGAAAACCTGGTCTGATTAGGAGAGACGGCATCCATCCCACTTTGGATGGAGCAGCTCTCATATCTAGAAATATGGCCAAGTTTATTAGCTGACCAAAACCATGTCGACAACCCAGAGTTGAGACCAGGAAGCAGAGCTGCAGTCTTACACACTTCTCTGCGCCTCCATTAGAGCAGCTGCCCACCCAGTCCTTTAGTATAGAGACTGTGTCTGTTCCCCGTCCACCTACATTATTTAAAGATAAAACAAACAGTAGAGGAGTTCATCATAAAAACTTAATAAAAATTAAATCAACATCTCCAACAGTCCAAAATAAGAGAATTAAATGTGGACTCTTGAATATCAGGTCTTTGTCCTCTAAAGCTGTCTTAGTTAATGAATTAATATCTGATTATGATATTGATTTGTTCTGTCTCACTGAAACCTGGCTGCAGGAGAATGAATATGTTAGCTTAAATGAATCCACTCCTCCGAGTCATTATAATACTCATATTCCTCGAAGTACTGGTCGAGGTGGTGGAGTTGGAGCCATATTTGACTCAAGTCTATTAATAAATCCTAAACCTAAACTAAATTATAATTCATTTGAAAGTCTTGTTCTTAGCCTCACTCACCCAACCTGGAAAACTTTGCAGCCAATTCTATTTGTTACAGTATATCGAGCTCCAGGTCCTTATTCTGAATTTTTATCTGAATTTGCAGAATTTGCATCAGGCTTGATCCTTAAAACAGATAAAGTAATTATTGTAGGTGATTTTAACATTCATGTGGACAACCACAATGATAGTCTTAGTACTGCGTTTATCTCTCTATTAGACTCAATCGGCTTCTGTCAGAGTGTAAATAAACCGACTCATTGTCTGAACCACACTCTTGATCTTGTTCTTTCATATGGCGTTGAAATTGATAATCTAATAGTCTTTCCACAGAATCCTCTTCTATCTGACCATTTTTTAATAACCTTTGAGTTCATACTATTGGACTATAAGCCTTTGTGTAGAAACTTCTACAGCAGACGTTTATCTGATAGTGCTGTAGCCAAATTTAAGGAAACGATTCCTTCAGTATTGAATTCAATGCCATGTCTAACTGTAACAGAGGACTTGTCTGCTTCCTTTAGCCCCTCACAAATAGATCATCTTGTTGATAGTATTACAGGTTCATTACGGACAACTCTAGACTCTATTGCACCTCTGAAAAAGAAGATAATTAAACAAAGAAGGCTAGCACCATGGTATAGCCAGCAGACTCGCAAATTAAAACAAGAGGCACGTAAATCTGAACGCAAATGGCGTGCCACTAAACTGGAAGAATCTCATCTAGTCTGGCAAGATAATCTCAGAACATACAGGAAGGCTCTCCGTAATGCCAGAGCAGCCTACTACTCTTCTCTAATTGAGGAGAATAAGAACAACCCCAGGTTTCTCTTCAGCACTGTAGCCAGGCTAACAGAGAATCACAGCTCTACTGAACCATCCATTCCTTTAGGTCTAAGTAGCAATGATTTCATGAGCTTCTTTAATGATAAGATTATAACCATTAGAGACAAAATCCATCACCTTCTGTCTTCAACAGGCATTGATCTGCATTCTGATACAGCAAGTTTGGAAACAGCTGTAAAACCTGATATGTATTTAGACTGTTTTTCTCCCATCAACCTCCATCAAATAACTTTAATCATTTCTGCAGCTAAGCCTTCAACCTGCCTCTTAGACCCCATCCCAACCAGGCTGCTCAAGGATGTTTTACCTCTAGTTAGTCATTCGTTATTGGATACAATCAATCTGTCTTTATTATCAGGACATGTACCTAAGTCCTTTAAGGTAGCTGTAATTAAACCTCTTCTTAAAAAGCCCACTCTAGACCCAGAGGTTTTAGCCAACTATAGACCGATATCAAACCTTCCCTTTGTGTCTAAGATACTTGAGAAAGCTGTAGCTAATCAACTGTGTGACTTTCTCTATAACAATAGTCTATTTGAGGATTTTCAGTCAGGATTTAGAGTGCACCATAGCACAGAGACCGCATTAGTCAAGGTTACAAATGACCTCCTGATGGCATCAGACAAAGGACTCATCTCGGTACTTGTCCTGTTAGATCTTAGTGCTGCATTTGACACCATTGACCATCAAATTCTTTTACAGAGAATGGAACATCAAATTGGCATCAAAGGAACCGCCCTAAGCTGGTTTAAGTCGTATTTCTTAGATCGATCTCAGTTTGTTCATGTCAATGATGAATCCTCCATGCATACCAAAGTTTGTCATGGAGTCCCACAAGGTTCTGTACTAGGACCACTTTTATTTAGTTTATATATGCTTCCTTTAGGGAACATTATTAGGAATCACTCTATCAATTTCCATTGTTATGCTGACGACACCCAATTATATTTATCGATCAAGCCTGATGCAACCAATCAGTTAACTAAACTCCAAGCATGCCTTAAGGATATAAAAAATTGGATGACCGACAATTTTCTGATGTTAAATTCAGACAAAACTGAAGTTCTTGTAATTGGACCCAAGCACCTCAGAAACTCTCTTTCTAGAGACTTAGTTACCTTAGACGGTATCACCCTGGCCTCCAGCTCCACTGTAAAGAATCTTGGAGTTGTTTTTGATCAGGATTTGTCCTTTAATGTCCACATAAAACAAATTTCGAGGACTGCATTCTTCCACTTACGTAACATCGCTAAAATCAGACGCACTGTTTCTCAAGCAGATGCAGAAAAACTAGTCCACGCATTTGTTACTTCTAGGCTGGACTATTGTAACTCTTTGTTATCAGGCTGCTCTAATAAATCTCTTAGGACTTTACAGTTAATTCAGAATGCTGCTGCACGTGTTCTGACAGGAACCAAGATCAGAGATCACATCTCTCCCATTTTGGCTTCCTTGCATTGGCTCCCTGTTAAATCTAGAATAGAATTTAAAATTATCCTCCTTACTTACAAAGCTCTTCATGGTCAGGCACCATCATATCTAAAAGAGCTCATAGTACCTTACTATCCATCTAGAACACTGCGCTCTCAGGACGCTGGGTTCCTTGTGGTTCCTATAGTCTCCAAAAGTAGATTGGGAGCCAGAGCTTTCAGCTATCAGGCTCCTCTTCTGTGGAACAAACTACCAATCTGGGTTCGGGAGGCAGACACGGTCAACACTTTTAAGAGTAGACTTAAAACTTTCCTTTTTGATAAAGCGTATAGTTAGGGCTGGCTCAGGCCATCCCTTAGTTATGCTGCTATAGGATTAGACTGCCGGGGGACTCCCCAGGGTTATGCCTAGCCAGGCACGGTATTGGTTAAAGATG